>VUQK01027422.1:5983-21909 GCA_015106715.1 Bujurquina vittata | reverse complement strand
AGTGTAGCATGTGTAACAGTGTAGCAGTGTAGCATGTGTAGCAGTGTAGCATGTGTAGCAGTGTAGCATGTGTAACAGTGTAACAGTGTAGCATGTGTAGCAGTGTAGCATGTGTAGCAGTGTAGCATGTGTAACAGTGTAGCATGTGTAACAGTGTAGCAGTGTAGCATGTGTAGCAGTGTAGCAGTGTAGCATGTGTAACAGTGTAGCATGTGTAACAGTGTAGCATGTGTAGCAGTGTAGCAGTGTAGCATGTGTAGCAGTGTAGCATGTGTAGCAGTGTAGCAGTGTAGCATGTGTAACAGTGTAGCATGTGTAACAGTGTAGCAGTGTAGCATGTGTAACAGTGTAGCATGTGTAACAGTGTAACAGTGTAGCATGTGTAGCAGTGTAGCATGTGTAGCAGTGTAGCAGTGTAGCATGTGTAGCAGTGTAGCATGTGTAGCATGTGTAACAGTGTAGCATGTGTAACAGTGTAGCATGTGTAACAGTGTAGCATGTGTAGCAGTGTAGCATGTGTAGCATGTTTAACTGTGTAGCATGTGTAGCATGTGTAGCATGTGTAACAGTGTAGCATGTGTAGCATGTGTAACAGTGTAGCATGTGTAGCAGTGTAGCATGTGTAACAGTGTAGCATGTGTAGCATGTGTAACAGTGTAGCATGTGTAACAGTGTAGCAGTGGCTCATAGCAGCTAATATCTGTATCAAACACAGTCTGAAAGGATGAAGCACACGTCTCCACAGATCGAGGTCAACACAACAGAGCGGGCGTGTGAGGACGCCCACCTGCAGAGGGCGTCAGCATTTAGATCCCACTGAAAACTTTACATTTCAGTTTGTTCTGCTGCAGCGTTCGTGCGCTCCTCGATTATCCTCCTGCTGTCTTCCTCGTTAACACTTTCTGTTGATTACTCATGAGCTGAGCTGGGAGCTGCCGGCAGTCCCGTTCTTGGTTCTGGTTCTGTTAGTTTAGCTCAGTAATGATCCGCTGAGCTGCTGTGTGGTCGGTTCATGGTCGCGTCTTACAAGTCAGCTTCCTTTGAACCATCAATTTAGTGGCCGTAACCTTTTTATTCTCTTTAGGCTTATTAACAGATTAAATACAAACTTAATCCATGCAAATCCTGTTTAATTTGCATCATTTCAAAGCAGTTCTATTGGCCTTTGTATCAAAATGACCTTAAAGCAGCGATTAAAGCTCTGCAGCCTCGTACTTGTCAACACTGAGAATTTCAGATTTGCTTTGGTCTCTTTGCTCCAACGTGCAGCAGGACACATCTGATGCTTCATGCTTCATTGATGAAGCATGAAGCATCAATGCTTCCTCAATGCCTCGTCGATGCCTCATCAATGCTTCAGTCATGTTTGTGGCCCAATAATTTCAGGTTTGTTGATTTTCTTTGTTAATGAGTGAGCATGGTTTAGATGAAACACTGAGGATAATTTAATAATGATAACAGAAGATGAGCGTGCTGTGAAACTCATCTCCTGCTCCTGGATCAGTTTCTGCTCACTGGGCTGTTGGGCTGCAAGTCTGTGGGATGTGTTGTTTCTCTTTTTTGGATCCCTCCATCAGATGAGATCTTGAATATTAACATAACCATTATTTCTGATCACGCGGGGGCAACAGAAATATCCTTCTGATTTCTATATTAGAAATCATCTAAAGACAACATTTCTTTACATTTTTCTCAGTTTTGAGAGTCATTGATTACATTTAGAGCTGAGAGAAACTCGATCTTGCATCCCCGTCTGCTCGACATGGCTCTGAGATAAATATCATCACAGCGAACAACCACAACCACAGAGTCCATTAGGACGCCCTGCACACAAACAGCCTCCGCTGAGTGAATCCTATAAATGAATTAAGTCACTGAAGCCTTGTTTGTGTTTGGATGTAAATCATGACAATCCTACTTTATTAAGTGTCAGTGAACGTCTCGCAGTTCCCACACAAACCTCATCAAATCTGATCACAGACATAATGAGCTGGATTTATTCCTAACGAGTTTACATTCATTATGAGGCTGTAAGACAAACTCTCTGTGCTGCAGCACTGACACGGACCTGAAGAACCGACTGCAGAACTTTCTGATCTCTCACCAGAAACTCTGAACTGAAATGAATCCAGGCAGCAACAAAGATGGTTCTCCAACCGCTGAGGTCACAAAATCGACCAAATCTGATCAAAGTTCACAACTTAGAGGCTCTCAAAGTGCACTGAATCTGTGCCATAATAATCGGATGTTCCCTCTAAAGTTCACTGAAGTTCATTAACGTGTGTGTGACTTTATTCTGAAGGCTGAAAGAGAAATGAAGGGCACATCCTGAGATTCAGGCCTGAGTGTTTAAAAGAATTACCCAGAAGGCACTGGGGCACCAGCGCTCGTCTCTTCCTCTACGCCACAGACATTACACTGCTGCAGTTCACTGAAAGCATGACGCATCCCGTGACTCTGACGCGCCAATGTGGTTTTAAAAGAAGAACGCTGAACAAAGTCAGACTTTGTCTTGAGACTCCGACTCGTGCTGAAGGCGTAACATTGATTTGGCTGCAGAGTTTAAATATGTTTTTCACGTGGCGGCATCCTAAACTTTACAAGGGCTCAAAACTGCTGGAGAAATTAAAATGCCAAATTTCAGAGGTTACAGATTTGGTTTTCCATGGAACGACAGTCTTCTGAGAAGGAAGCATTAACGTGTCCTGCCATTAAAACGTGATAAATAATTTGCCTAATAAGACTGAATGCACTTTGATCCTCTCAGATCCAGATCAATAGCAGTCAATCTTAAAATCAGAGAACAAGTAAATGGGCCTCTGTGGAAGTCATTTCCCATTTGCTGTTAAAGCCTCTTCTTGATAAACAGGAAGTGATGCATCAGACACGAGCGGCTGAACCGATGAAGACGTCAAAGCGGCCGACACCAGACGAAGAAGAGCAGAAACAGACCTCAGGTCAGCCGTCTGTAAATCCTGTTCTCAGAGGAACCTTCATCGTCACGTTTGAATCAGCACTGAGTGGGTCAGAGTTCCTGAAAGTGTACGCCATCTTTGTCATGAGCTCATCGTGCTTTTTGAAGACTGCTGGAGACGTTTTTATGGTCATGAGCTCTGAAGGCTCCCAGAAGGCTTCAGTGGTCCTCACTCTGCAGCTCTGAGCTCCACCTGCAGCCAGCTCACCTCCGAATTTCCATCATTATATACAGTTTATTCAGAAACCTTATTTTAATGGCTGCACAGACACACTGTGGGATTTATCTTACCACAGCTGAGCATTCCATAAAAAAACAAGGAAAATGTAACGATTTTATTCAGTGCAGTTCATTGTGTCAGTCCGACTTTCATGATCCGGCGAGCGCGGTGGCTCAGCGGTTAGCACTGCAGGCTCACAGCGAGCGGGTCTGGGTTAGAACCCGTTCCTCTGTGTGCTCGTTATTGCAGCTCTGTCTGAGGACGCTCTCACAAGAGAGATTATTAATCTCAGCAGTTTCACTTTCAGGTCAAAGATCAACGAGCTCCTTTCCTTCCTTTAAATCTGCAAACACTCATATTTTCCACAGTTTTTCAGCCACTGACGCGTCCTCACCGGAGCATCACGGCCGCGACCGACTCAAAGCAGGAAGTGAGTTTCAACGTGTCGTATTTGTTTCACAGAGACCCGTCAGCCGAGCGGGAAACGAGAGCCGCCGAGGCCTTTCTGCAACCTGAGCCCTAAACAGGGTCGTATGAAGGAAGCAGCTTTTTCTGCGGCTGTGGGATCAAACTGACACTGATCATAAATCCACTTTGATCACAGCGCCCAACATTAAAGATAATCAGCACAACTGCAGAGGAGCTTTGAAAGGAAGCCGTCTAGCTGGAAGCTCAATTAACTCCTCGCACTCGTCTGAAGCGTCTGCCGTGACTAAATCCCTCTCGCCCGTGGAGTCTGCTGTGGCTGCTGTTTGCAGTTACTGATTGCTAATGAGCATCGCCACGAATGAACCGCACAGCCTCTGATCCACTGCCCCCGCTTCGGCCTGCAAGCATCTGACTGGGCAATTGAACCCTTTCGTCCATCTTCTTCCCGTTATCACTCTCAGGGGGTGCAGCCCAGGTACACCTGGGCAAGTTGCCAGCCTGTCACAGGCAACCCAACCCTCAGAGCATCCTCAGTGAAGACAGGAGAATCAAAGAGAAGAGATGCTGTTTCCTGCTTCAGATGATGCCGCACGTTAACGAGCAAAAGTTATTATTTTAACCCAACCGCCATCTTTTCAACACACCTGTTCAGGTAGTTCTTGGTGGCTGATGCAGGGACGCATCAGTCCAACTGCTTCCTGTTCTGGTATCATAGCGATACCCTTCAGCTCCATGCTGATCCACTGATCTGACACCAGTGGTAAATTAATAAGCTGTCGTCCTCACTGCGAGGAACAGGAATTAATATGCAGCTGATATCTGGATCGAATATCAGTCCGATCCTGACTCGACAAGCTGGGTCAGATATCGGTCCAGGGCCGATCGATCCGGCCTGGTTCTGTGATGTTCACACCAGCAGCAGGGCAGGAAGCAGTTTGGAGGCGCCACCCTTCAGCGACACCAACAGATTTGCTCTGCAAGTCTGCAAAAGATTTCATTTAACCGCAAACTGTGGCTGATGGCGGTCACGGCTCTCCATCGCCCTCTGCTGGAAGGAGGTCCTGGTTCAAATCCAGGATGGGGCCTTTCTGTGCAGGGTTTGCATGTTTTCCCAGGACCTGAGCAGGTTCTATCCGGGTATTCCGACTTCCTCCCAAAGACATGCATGGGATGAGGTTCACTGGTGAGTCTGAGAATGGTCGTGTGTGACAGCGAGCGAGCTGAGCGCACTCCGCCTCTCGGCCTGTAGCAGCTGAGACGAGCAGAGGAAGACGCCATTTGTTGGTGCTGCCTTCAGCATCAACAAATGATTGCTGGTCTTTTCTCCACAGTGAGGGGAGCAGCTTTAGCATCATGGGTGAAACAACAAACCAAAGCAACGAGAGCGAGCGGCCACGAGCCGCGAGGAACAAATCACCACTGGATCTTTATAGGTAACAAACCCAATCCTGGCCCAGTCCTGATTCAGGTCTCAGTGACGACGAGCCGATGTGGGTTAGTTACACCACCCGTTAGCAGCAGTGCACAGGGTGGAGGAAGCTGTGGTCAGATCCAGAGTGCTGTGCATGAGGAAAGGTGTGACCTGTGTGGCTTTATGGCAGGTTGGTCCATTCTTTAACTTCCTGTGAGTACAACAGATCTGAAGGTTCAATCTATCCTTCTAAATATTGATAAAAGTATCCCATGCTGGTCAAGTACGATTCCGCCATCTGTGTTTACGCAGCTGCTCTCACATGACATCTTTTCACCAATAACGCTGTTTGCTGTAAATAAACATGCGACACACACACTGTGCACTTCATTGCTGCTGGATAAGCAGATTGCTGCCAGCATGTCCGGAAGATCCTCAACGGAAGGTTTTAACCAACCGTCACAGGAAGTGACGACCAACTCGTACACAGGTAGCTGCACACCTGCACACAGAAAACAGCCCTCTGAGCCCATCTCAGGAGCCCAACCAACAACATATGAAGACTAATGATGAGCTGGAGTGAAGTCTTTTCCCCCTGCGAGGACGTTTCACTCACTGTGCAGTCGCGAAACGCTTCAAACTGAGAATGAAAAGGACGCACATCATGAAATAAAGAGGAGCTCATATCTGTGGAAATCATCAACACCACTGATCTGCCTGCGAAAATCTTTACTTAAGAACGAGTTTTTGTTCTGACGAGGACGACGGCTGCAGCGGGAGAGACAGACGTGCCAGTAAAGTGTGGCATTAATCTCGTTCAGCATGGATACCGACAGTCATTTGCTGAGGTTTCAGCAGCTTCCTGCCAGCCTAAAAATAGCTTTCTGCACATTCTGCAAAATCAGAGAAGATTAAGAGGAAATTGGAAACTGGTCAATGAATCGTCAGCTTCCTTTTGTTTCAGTTTGACACAAATCAGCTGAGCTGGTGAATTCAGGCATCTATCATTTCCATTTGAAGCTCTGATTATGTGTTATTCATCTTTATTATCGTAAAAACTATTTTACCATCCCGTCCTGAGCCGTCCTCTGACACGCTGAAAGTTATCAAATGGACTTTCACCTTGTTTCAGACTAATTTCAGACTAGTTTCAGACTAGTTTCAGACTAGTTTCAGACTAGTTTCAGACTAGTTTCAGACTAGTTTCAGACTGGTTTCAGACTAATTTCAGACTGGTTTCAGACTAATTTCAGACTGGTTTCAGACTAGTTTCAGACTGGTTTCAGACTAGTTTCAGACTAGTTTCAGACTGGTTTCAGACTAATTTCAGACTAGTTTCAGACTAGTTTCAGACTAGTTTCAGACTTGTTTTGAACCTTCAGACTTGATTCAGAACGGTTTCAAAGCTTTAGACTAATTTTGAGTCTAGTTTAAGACTTTGACCCTAATTTCAGATTTGTTTTGAACCTAGTCTCTAGACTTGTTTTATGCTAGTTTTAAACCTAGTTTCAGACTTGCTTCAGATTAGTTTTGAACACATTTTCATACTAGCTTTGAACCTAGTTCAGACTAGCAAAGCATCAGATCAGCAAACCTAACCCACATGAGATCATTTGGGGTGAGTTGGAGCAGAAAAAGCAGCCCACGGGTGCTTTGAGCATGTCCATCATCCTGGTCTAAACTGCAGCAGTCAGACCAGCAGGCTTGTTTCAGCATGTTTAACTTTAATCGACACGGTTTTCAAAGAGTTTTAAGAGCTGCAGGGCTGGAGGATGGCCTCCACCTGCAGAGGAGCGTGTAATCCTGCAAAGCGATCTGAAAGCATGAAAATCACCAACACTGACACCACAAGGTTTTCATCTGAAGGAGATGATTTACACCCACAGACGCTGCTGCTGCTGCTTGTCTGGTAAAAGAGAAATACATCAGCATTCAGGAGAAGTGAAGGAAGAGAGAGAGAGAGCACTGCACGGGGATCAAACAGAAAGATTGCAGTGCATTGTGGGAAGGAGCCCTCCTTCAGGCTCCTCGTCTGAGGCCAAAGATCACCACCGATCTGCCACCAAAACTGCTGATGTCGAACATCTCGTGTTTTCCTCACTCTCTCTCTCTCTGCTTTCACACATGCTCGCTCTCCCCGACGCTCGGCCTCCTCTCTGGATCGCATTTCACTCTCTCAACTGTGTTGTTATGGAAACCAAAATTTGGATATTACAGCTCTTCATGGCTGTGATGGAAGCTGCAGCTCGATACTGCAACCTTTGCTCACAGCATCGCCTCCAGAAGGCTTAAACAGGACCAGAGTCCCAATTAGGTTCACATTTCATACCTAATTTGACCTGAAGCTCGTGCAAGGTAAGACATTACATCTGATGAACCGGGATTAGTTATCAATAACTGAAAACAGATCGATATCGGTCTGTGAAACAACTCCAGAGCAAACCGGATCAAAGGAACTTACTTGGGGTGGCTGTAGCTCAGGAGGTAGAGCAGGTCACCTACTGATCGGAAGGTCGGTGGTTCGATTCCTGGCTACTCCAGGCTGCATGCCGATGTATCCTTGGGCAAGATACTTAACCCCAAGTTGCTCTCCGACGCCAGCGTTGGAGTGTGAATGTTAGCTAATTAAAGCACTTAGCTTACTTACACATGGAAGTGCTTGTGTGAATGGGTGTGAACGTAAACGTGCTGTATCAGCGCTTTGAGTGCTCGAGAAGAGTAGAAAAGCACTTTATAAGAACTAGTCCATTTACTTGGTTTCACACACCCAGTTTAAACCGGGTGTGGTTTACAGCCGTCCCACTGGTTTTAGTCTGGTTTCAAACCAACGTTCAAATTATTTCAGACTTGGCTTAAACCCTAATTTCAAGATTAGATTAAGACTTGTTTCAGACTTGATTTAGACCAGTTTCAAGCTTGCCTCAGACTTGTTTTTTAGATTTGGGTTTGGACTAAGCTAGGTCTGGTTTCAAACCAGATTTGCTTCAAAACCTTTCAGACTTGATTGCAGGGTGGTTTCAAACTTCATTTAGACTCAGTTTAGGTTAGTTTAACCCTTGGTAAAAAAAAAAAAACTTGAATTAAGATTTAGAATTTGTTCACAAACTTTTCATACTCGTTCTTAGACCTGGTTTCAGAAGTGGTTTTGGACTCTGATGTTGGACTAGTTTCAAAGTTATCGTGTTTTTAACTGGGGAAAAGATTTGGTTTCATTTAGTTTCCATCCTGATTTTAGACTTGCTTTCAACTTAATTTCAGACCTTGTTTAGACTTGGGTTTGGACTCAGATTTAGTTCAAGAGCAGGTTTTGGACCTGATTTTGGTTTAACATGTGATACATGACTGTAGCTGTCTAATCCCAGCCTGTAAACCTTCTCAAGCAGGAAGCTGCAACCTCCCATTTTTGAGTGTTTCTGTGGTTTTCTGACAGCGAATCAGACCCCCCACCTCTTCATGTTTCTGTGTTTCTCTCTTTATCGCAGTCCACCCATCTGTTTCTGCTCTTTAATCCACGTCCCACTTTCCTATATATGTGTCACGCTGAAGTGATGCCTATGCATCAGAATCTGTGGGTGAAGTGTGTGAGTAATGCTTCCCCTGCTGTCAGCACGAACAGCTGAAGTGCCCTTGAGCAAGACACTTAACAGCCAGTGAGCGGTAGCAGAGCTTTATACCAGCAGCTGGTTGACATCTGTGATCTTTTCATATTAACTTATTATGCTGTTTGCCTCATTGCCTTTCCTTTCCTCCCCCATGGGCGTGGCTACATCACCCACTGCTTTGTGAGTCTTCCAGGTGAGCATTTCACCATCACCTGTGTGAGAATTGGTATTCTGAGAGTCAGGTATGATGAGTGAGGGGTGGAGCCGAGTATGAAGCCACGTACTCATTGCCTAACCTGTCAATCCAACGTGGTTGAGCCAATGAGCATGTCCTGGATAATCCTCCTCTCTGACTCTTAGAATGACAAAAAATGACAAACTGAATTTTGTGTTTTAGACAATATGACCTGAAATGAGTGACTAAGATCATAAACTCATCAGGAAAGCGTTCACGGAGAGGCTGGAAGCTCTGCCCAGTGACTTCAATAGGAAAAGAAGTCTTTTTGCAGCCACAGTTATTGCCCCCTAGTGGCCTTTACAAAGAATGCAGGTTTAAAACAGCTAACGCTTCACTCTTCAGGCCCAGAAGCTACACCCGTCTTATACACCGTCCATTAACCTGGCCGTGCAGCACCAACTGAGAAAACAGGACGATCGATGACGCCAACAAATGGCCGACTTCCAACAAAACCTTCGAAGTAGGACAACAAAACGATGATGTGGATGCAGAAAGTATTTTAGGCTGCTAGAAATTTCTTCCATAGTGACCTTCGTCAGTGCGTCCGTCCTGACTTTTGCACACAATCACATGCAAAGAAAGTGTTTTCACAGGACTCTCTGCAGTCCCAGGAAAAACTGAGTACACCCTTACTCCCTTCATAAGGTAAGTAGCAGCCAGGGGCTGTTAATCAAATACACTTGATTAGTTCACTGCAAGCCCAAAGTATGCATTGAACCAAAAAATAAAACAAAAACCCAAGAGCTACCTCTGCAGGCCTCAGCTAGCAGGTTAAAGGTTAAAGGTCACGACAGCACAATAAGAAAAAGGTGGAACGTCATCAGTCTCAGCCCAAGCATTGCTCCAATTCTAGTTGGCATAAAGGCCAGTTCACTCAAAAAGGCCGGCTTGCTCCGCCCCTTCCATCGAGGATGCATCAGTGGTGACTTGTTGGTGCAGCCAATTATCCCAGAATGCATTTCAAACGACACTCAAATGCAGCAATGGCGGAGGAGAGCGGCTAAAACTGGGAGTACATTTTTAAACATTACTTCTTCTGTGACACAAAATAAATGTTTTCAGGCAAGAATGTAAATGCATACACCTCAAATATCTGCTCAGTTTATCAAGATATTGTTTAATTAATTGAATTGATATTTGATGAAGAGATGAGATGAAGTTTCAAGTCAAGCAATAAATTTAAACCCTGGAGCTGAGCGGTGATGTCATCGTGTCTGATGGCGTTTCAATTGAAAAATAATCTCATACTCGGGAAGTTCAAACTTGTCAAGTATTACTTTGCGTACTTGAGCATTGAGAAACGGCCTGGAGTCGACCACGAACTCCTCTGTATAGCAAAGTATTCTAAGGTGAGACCCTCTGTCTGAGAGCTAAAGCTGAAACGGGATGGTGCAGCAGGGCGATGATCCCAAACGCTGCAGCACATCTACAACAGAGAGAATCAAAGACCTCAGCTTGACCCTAACAAAGCCGTGCAAAACAAAACGAACTGAAGCAACGCTGAGGGACCGATAAACCCTTACAGAAAACAAGGACTTCGAGTAGCTGCTGCTAAAAGTACCACAAAGTACTTAGTTTTCCACAGGACTGCATGTAATCTTCATAGTGTACCACATAGAGGTGTACTACAGTATTCAGACACACTGTATGGTTAGCATTGTTTGCTTGCCTGCTAACATTGCTAACTAATGTTGCTAAATACTTGTTAAGCAGATACAGTCAGCTAACCCATGCTAACTCCTGGCTCATAATCTAGCTTGAAGTTTTCAAATGACTTAATCAGCTAAGATTATAATTGAGCTAATCCCCACATTAATGCAGCACAGGATCGATGAACTCTTATCCACGGGACTGAAAATAAAATCAGTTCCAGAATAGATGTTCAAAGGTTCCTTCTTTACGTGACAGGGTAATATAGTTAGCATACAGTAATAAAAGAGGTCCCATTTATACCTAAATGGAGTTGTTTTTCCAGCACCTTCCATCTTTGCTAGTTCCTATTCTTTTCTTATGATAGAAACTGTAAAATAAAATAAAGAATAAAACTGAATAGAACAGGATGGATGATTCAGGCAGGAACATCATCATTTTATGGGATCGTCCCAACAAAACACAAAAAGTCTAATAGAGTCCTATTCTAATGTAGTTCTAGTGGTGTCTAGTTATGCAGACAGTTTCGGCCTGCAGGGCTCAATACCACCAGTCACATGATCAGTCAGCTGGTCAAAAACAGAAGAACAAGTTTTCCTTGCTCACAAACTTCAACTGAACCGAGGCCACACTTATAACGTTCAGGGCTCCTTCATTTCCCAAAGCAGAGACACAGTTTCATTGGTGGTCTCGGTTCAGTCCGCAGACATGCAGACTCATGCTTTCCCTGCCAGGTTGCAGTTATCATGTCCAACCATCGTCAGCTGCAGCTGCTGATTTTAGTGCTTCTTCTGCTCTGGAAATTTGCTGCAAGACGTAAAATCAGAACCAGAACCAGAACCAGAACCTGCAGCGGGCAAAGAACTGGTTCTGCAGAATGAGGCAGCTGGGGTACGACAGGGTGGATCCTCAGCAAGCGGCGGGACAGCTGATTGTCCAATAATCCAAAATACCTGCAGAGCTACTCGCTCGTTTTTGAAAGAGAAAATGTAGTTTGTGTGTTTACTTGTTGTAAAGAGCTCCTTTAATGAGCAGTTTATAGTACACAAACTGTGATTTGCACTCTTTCCGTGCACACTTTGTGTACTCGCCGTCACACCAAACCCACCAACAGAGCTCCCCTTTGCTAAGGACGCTCCTCTCCATGAAGCGGCCCTTTTTGATTTCCTGTTGTCACGTGTCACTTCCTGCCCATATGGGTGGCCATATTGGGAGATGCATATGTGGCGTTGCTGGGAAGGCGAGACGCCGTGAGTCAGTCTCGTCTCATCGCACAGTGTCGCCAACGGAAACTGTGGAGACAAGCTTTTGCCCCGAGTTCGGACTCTCAGGCCGGCCGTCCTCCGTCCTTCAGCCTGACCACAGCAGAGGCTTTCAGACTTTAAACCAGCTTTAATAACATGCAACAAAAGCCAGCAGGAATTAAATATTGCGTTTAATGAGGGCAACGCGCACCCCGACAACCTGCAGAAAGTGCCAAAGAATCTCATATTTAGTGATTGTTTTAGCCTGAAATGTTAATAATTGTCTGTTACAAGAATAAATGAGAACATGAGTCATTTCTTCCCTGGTCCACCAGGTAATGTTCACACCAGGAAGAAGAAAGCAGCCGGTGGTTTTGTGTTGTTTGTGGCTGCTGCTGCTGCTGAGTTTGCACCTCTGGCTGCTAAATAAAAATCCTGAGATGTGCGACTGCAGGACAGAAACAAACAACGCCGTTTTCCTCGAGCTGCTATCGTGTGTCCTCCTGGCAGCTTCACAAACAAAGACGCCCAAATGTCAGCGTTTGAGCCCCGAGAGCTGAAGTGTGTCCAAACACGGAGCCACGAAGAGAAATGCACAATATTAATTACTGCTTCATGACACAACATCAGCTTGTGGATTCAATCACAGTCTGACTGGATTTACTGCCCAGCACTGCTGTGATTAAACGCTTCCTGCAGCTCTTCTGCTGGAGCAAAGCTACCAGCGAGCATCTGCACGTTCAAATGTACCTGAAAGGTGAAGAATCAGCGCTCTGCTGCTTCTGCTGTGACGAATCTAAACAGACAAATGTTCTTCCGGTTTAATAAAACACACGAAAATCAGAAGAAATCTGCTTTACGGTTATTTTCTGATGACTGCAGACTACCCAACATGAGCTGTAGTGGAGAAAATACACATTGTGTCTCATGAAGGAACAGATTGCAGCACAATAAGATTCTGAGCCAGAGGGCCAAAGCTAATAAAAACTCGTGCACCGGGACAGGGAACGGTCTGGTACCCGGTACGGATCAGCACAGGAGTCCGTTTCAGCCAGGAAGGAGGACAGAAGGAGGTCCGTTTCTATCCTAAAAGACGCTTAAAAACACGCTCAGAGGAGAAAATCAGCGCGAGCATCGTCTGTCACAAGTTTGTTAACTTAGTGTGAGTAAGAATGCGTCTTCTGTGATCCATAATTCTGAGTTAGGAGTTCACACGAGTGACGGATCAGCCCTGACGCACACAAACGCACACAGACGCACACAAACGCACACAAACGCACACTCGTGATCTCAGTCGGCAGCTCCTCTGACGCCGTGCACGGAGGAGCCAGGAGCAGGAAGGAGGTCTAACATCAGGACGCTCCTTTCTGCAGAAAGTCTGAAACCCAAACAAGGTAAAGTTTACCCGAGAAGTGCACGGATCCTAAAAACGATCCCAAACACAAATATGAGTGCAGGGACACGTTTGTTATTAACTGACTGCACGAGCGTAAAAGACAGGAAAGCAGCCTGACATCAGCCATAAAGTCTGTCCTCACACCTGCAGCCGGTAAACACCAGAGAGGAAAGCAGAGTGAACGATGGCTGCACGTGTGCACGGACTCACAAGGACCAACATTTGAATCCAGGGACTCCTCCTACTGCAGCACTTTGAGCCCAAACTGCTGAAGATCCTTTCAAAATGAAAGGCGGCTGTCACAGCAGGAGCGCTGCTTTCTAATCACGACGTTCAGCAAAGACACCAAATTGGGACAGAACAGCTGCCAGAGCCTCCGTTAGCCAAAAAGTGATGAGGAGCAGTGGTGGGCGGAGCAATCCAAATATCGATGATACCAACATTGGTATGGATATTGATCAATACCAGCGTAATGAGATCGATACCTTAGCTTCAGCTTTCTCCTGTGTGCAGTGCTGGGGTTTAAGTGCCGCTGCTGTCAGAGCGCCAGGCAGGCACACTTTGCCCCTCCCCTCCCCCTTATTTAAGAAAAAAAGATTTCAGACATCACAGTGTACGGGGTTCTATTGTATTGTATAGAACAAGCATTTTCTATTTACCTATAAACTGCCCAATTATATCAAATTCTAATTAATGATCCAAATGGGAAAAACAATCACAAACCACTTAAACATCATGAAAATTCTTCATAATTATTAAAAGTATCAGTATTGTATCAGTATCGGTACCAGTATCGGCGATACTGGCCCTGTATTTGCTTGGTACCAGATCTTCCAGTATCGCACACCACTAATGAGGAGGAGATCATCCAGCTGCTTCCTGTATGCTTCCCAGAGCTGCTGCTTTTCCATAAACATCCCACCGGGAAAACCTTTGAAAGCAGTTAACACGTCTCTGCGTCCACGGACGGAACATTTTCCACGGTTAAAGGCCGAAACACGGCGCTCACACCAGAGCCTACAACTGGACTCCCTCGTGGGACAGACTTGTGTTACTGATTGATCTGTAATGATCGTCAATAGAAGTGATTTGGTTCTGTTTAGTCGATAAAACCAGCTGCTTACGGTTAGAGCATGGAGCTACTTGTTTAGCTTAAGCAAAGATCATCGATGACGTTCATACAGCGCCTTTCACTTTATCTTGGTTACCACGGTGACATTTGAGGAAAACGTATCAGTTTCAACTCTGACGTCACAAAAAAGTTTGATGAGTGATGATGAGTGGTGCAGAAAAGTCCACCAGTGCACAGGAAATGCAGTGCCTCCTGGTCAGAGCACCACTTAATGTGTCCCCCTCCAGCACCCAGAGGAAACCTTCCAGCCACACTCACACAAACACACAAATTCAGGAGCAACGTCCCCTCTGAGCGCACACTTTGGTAACACACTTCAGCACCACACCATCTGCTGGAGCTCCACTTGCATACCTCGGGTGGGTTTAAGAGGTTTTATCCACATATAAACCCATCCACCCATTTCCAGCACCCAACCATATACCTGCACAGGTGACCCCCCCCCTCCCACACACACACACCAGTGAACTCTCAGGGAAGAGTCCAGGGCTCATGCCCTGCAGAGCTTACATAACCAGCAGCCACAGACACGCAGGAGGAAACTATTCATTTCCAGCAGCAATATTGGATTAAAGCCTCGCTGAGCTCCACCAGCTTCATTAATCAACTCAGTGAGCACAGTGAGGAGATCTCCGCTCTCTCAATCTGCTTTGCGTACTCACACGAACGCGTGGTAGAGCAGCGCCCATCCTCTCGGCCTCTCCAGCGCGTCGTAGATCAGGTTCTGGATCTTCCTCTTGCGGATGTTATTCCTCTTGGCCGGCCGGGTGTAGTTCAGGGGGGTCTTGGCCAGCAGCCCGATGCCGATGCCCTGAGAGCTCCGCTTGTAATCGTCCCGGCCCGGAGCCACCAGCAGCAGGGCGCCATCCTTGTCCGCTCCCGCGGTGCTTTGGTCCAATAAGTCCCCGGGAGGAGCGCCGGAGGGCTTCTTCTGCTCCTCCGACCCGCTAACGACGGTCCTGGACCGGAGCCCCATGGTCAGTGCTGGATGCCCGGTGTGGGCAGCATGCCATGATCCGGGCGCTGGATCCGGAGACACCCCCCCCTTCCTCAGCCTCGGGTCATTTAAGGATGTGGTCCCCGGCGCGAAGGGAGGTGCTCAGCGGTTTGACTGGAGAAAAGGAGGAGTGGTGGAGAGAAAAGAGGCAGAAATGGAGAGTTACATGTCTGACTTTAGGAGAGCATCGGCATTTGGTTCGGTTCGGACGCAGCGAGAGGAAATCCGAGACAAATATGAAGAACTGCGCGTAAAAATCGCTCATAAAATGCACCAGATCGCCAACGAGAACATCCCAGAGACGCAGTACGCGAGGCGAGGCCGCCACAAAGTGGAGCAAAAACTCACTATTGCGCAAAAAAAGCACGTTTTTAAGGAGAACGCGGGCTCGAGTTAGCGCGAAAACACACCTGATGGGAGGCGAGCCTGGAGCCAATCAACTCATTAGAATAAAGCAACAAATGCTCACTTCCCAAACAGCGCTGCACCCCCATAAAAACAACACACACACACACACACACACACACACACACACACACACACACACACACACACACACACACACAGAGGATGCACAACAGCTATACACCAGGAGAGAACAAGACATTGAGTCACTTATAGATACTACTTGGT
>VUQK01027421.1:0-18646 GCA_015106715.1 Bujurquina vittata | reverse complement strand
AACATCACTTAAAAAAAAAAAAAAACATGCTGAATCATGCAAAAAAAGAAGAAAAAAAATTCCTTGTGTACATAGACAAACAATTATTGCAAATTACTTGGAGAATTTCAGGGTTTGCTATGACACCAAATAGGCACTAGTAGAATAATTCAGAAAGCATGACTGTGCAGTAAGCATTAAGTAGTCCAGTGAAAGTACTGCATTTCCAGAATATTGATGTTTATGGGTTTGACATTTAAGCCAAAAACTAATGCAGTTATCTGCTGAATAAAAGGCAATGTATGTTACTATTAAAACAAGCCATCATTAACCATCATTGTGGCATGTCTTGATAAACGTTTTAGTGAAGTTGTCAAAAATAAAGAACTGTCCCCATCTTCCCCACTGCCTGATGATAGAAACCCCCCCATGTATGGAAGCAGTACCATGCATGTGTCCCACTGCCACTTGTTTATAGACTTAACAGCACTGTTGACTCTAGTGTGTTAGTACAGCAAATATGGTTCTCAACTCTGGTTTAAATTGTGTAAATTTAAGACCCAGAGGGTCTCTACCATCTGTAGACTCCAATGACTGATGTACACTCCCAGCTGGGAAAGTAAAAAAAAAACCTCAATCAAAAGAAAGCAAAAGGATAAGGAAGGAATTTCATCTGTTCTCACCCCCCCCTTCTTTTTTGGAGTTGCCTCCGGCAGTGGGAATTTCCAACATGAAAGCAATGTCATACAAATCATTCAAGCAGTGAAAAAAGTGGGTGTTTAGTGTAAAAATGAGAAAAACCTCAGTTCGACCCCAAGCAATCACTCACAATAAGCTCATCCTCACTCTAAGCAACTGACAGTAGTTTACATTGCCCTTTAAACTCTGAGCTTGATGGATTAGAGGAAAACAAGCCAAATAGCCTATTCAAAAACAACCCACGTGTACCTACCTGGTAAGGCAGATCCAGCAGGAATGTTCTGCAGGTCCAGAGGACAGCAGCCTTCAGCCTGCTGGAAAGCACTGTCCAGGTGTCGCCGTTTCTGCAGCCGCTTGTACTCCTGTTTAATATTGTGCAGAATTTGCTCTGAAACAGAAGAAGCATTAACTGAGATCTTCACACAAAGGCGCTCCATATCATATGTAAACAGAGAGCGTTACTATATTATTCAGACATGGCGATTTAATGTGGTGTTAGTTTTGATGCATATCCCAACTTCGACAATCAATTACATTAAATCCATAAATAAAATAAATTAGGCGATTCATTTTATATCAGATCCTCAAATTAATACTAAACAAACACTTCATAAGGCCATAAAATTTCAACGTATGTCGAATTTATAACAAAATTCCAACCACAAGCTTCGCTAATAACGCTCGTTTCACTTTCCATGATCATGTTTGGAACTTCATCATAAACACCACTGTGGAAATGTGGCATAGCACAAATATATAAAACTAGAGAGCGGTGAAATCAAATTTAGAGTTCATTTCTTACCAGTGGTGAGTCTGGATGACACTTCCCCGAAAGGCGATGGCTCCATACGCAGATATTTCTGCGGCGAAGACACCGGCGGCATGACCGGGGCACATCTCCTCCTTTTTGGGGAAGCGGGGCTCATTAACGGATCAAAGTCCAGACTCCTTTTCAGAGTCGCTCCACAGGCCATCGCGTTTGATTATGCTAAACAATTAAAGCCAGGAAACTTGGAAATTCCTCGTTATACGAGAAAGCCGCCGGCCTGGGCCCCGGTCTACGCCTCGTATGCTAGCTAGAGTCAGCTAAGTCGATTGGTAGAAGCCTTTCCGGGCTGCAGACAAATACGGATTTTTTTTCGTCTCTCGTTGTCTTTCACTGATAAATCTCACAACGTTTACGTTAACGAATATATTTCACCGTAACCGGGATAAAGGAACGTACCAAAAACGTCGTACTTAATCAGATGATAGCAGATTTCACCACATTAGCTCTGAGCATTGATGAAAACGATCCTGACAAGCCTACCTTTTTATTAGTTTGCGTTTTTTCGGTAATGAGCATGCGCGAGAATACACTCTATTGCAGGTACTTGTAGTTTTTATACGTATTGAAGTCCATTTAATTTTAAATTTTGAAAACTACATTTCCCGAAAGGATAGAACGCGTACTCTTTTTAAATTTGTTTTGTTTGTTAACAAAACACTTCAAACCCACGGGGAAGTTTCAGTTTCATTTAAAACTTTGGGACAAAATAGGCGATGCATTTAAAAAAAAAATGTTTGTTATGCATTCGCACAAAAGACTCGACATTAACAGTTTGTTTGGTAGTTTAGAAACCATTCAAGATACACATTTAAAAGGATTTATTCGAGGATATTTGAGAAAATATTTACTTTAATAATTACTATTATTCACTTAAATAATTAGGTAATGAAAATATATGTTTAAATTAAGTGGTTAATATGCAGCTCCAAAACAAGACTATGTTAATGTTATTTTTCAGCACGTGTTGTTTATCTTGCATGCATTATATTATCCCATTTAAAAGGGGGTAAATGTGTAAATGAGGCACTCACTTCAAGGTGCTTTATATTGTAAGGTAAAGATATTTTAGTATTAGAAAGAAATCCCAATAATTACACCAACTGCTGTGAGGAAGCATTTAGTGACACTGGGCAGGAAGAACTCCCTTTTAACATGAAGAAACCTCCAGCAGGACCAGGCTGAGGGAGGGACAGCCATCCACGATGATGATTTGGGTATGAGGGGAAACAGGACATTACAAGTCCTGTACATTTTGGTACATTATGGAAGCAAGCCGGAGTTTAATAATTACTAATGATTAAATGCAGTAGTTATGTATAAACACATAGAGAGTGAAAAGAGGTGAGTGAAGAAAAACTGCTCAGTGCATCATGGAAAGCTTACAGCATCATAACTACGAGATGGTTCAAGGTCACCTGATCCAGTCCTAACTATAAGTTTTATCAAAATGGAATGATTTTAATCTAATTTTAAAAGTAGAGAGGGCGTCTTTCTCCCAAATCCAAATTGGGAGCTGGTTCCACAGGAGACGGGCCTGATAGTTAAAAGCGCTGCCTCCCATTCTGCTTTTAAAAAGTCTAGGAAGCACAATGCATCCTGAGAGCAAAGTGCTCTGTTAGGATAATTTCTTACTGTGAGTTCTTTCAGATATGATCAAGTTAAAGATTTATTTAAATATGCATGTAGCACATTAAATTGGACTGCTTGGTAAAAACCAAACCCACAAATGCAAATTGAATTCTTCCAAATCGCTTCTTATTTCTGAGATTATATGGATGCCTCAAAATAAAATAAAAACAACCAAAAGTATAGTACTTTCATTTCTAAGTATCAGTTTGCAAAAGGATACCTCTCAGAAATGTGGTTTTAGTTTTGAAATAATCTTTGACTGCTTGTAAACATACAATGAAGACATTTCCCATCCATCACTTCCTGAGCAACCTCTGTACATATACGGTGCATGAACTGTACAACAGGATATGGTAGCTACATTTATTTCATCACGTCTTCCTTGTGCCATTGCTCTGTGCTGCAATAAGGTTGACTGAATTTGTGCACAGTTATTCTTATTTAAGTCTGCTGTAAGTGCTACAGGGTGTAAAAATGACCTATTTTCAGGAATCTTAATAGATGTTTGTTGGTTGGAAGACTTGTATAATCAGCAATCTAATATGTAAAGAAGAGAAAAATTAATTTTCTGACAATTAAAGGCTCCGATCATTTGTCTATAATTTGACAAGTTTATTAACCAGGAAACAAAACTCATAGGAATCTCTTTCAGCCACATAGGTAGGAGGGCCCTGCCGTGGTTTGAACCCAAGAACCTTTTGCTGTGGGGAAGAAGTGCTAACCACTGAGCCACCATGCTACCAGTAGATTAATAGAAACCTATTATGAGATTTCTTTATGTATGCAGACTCATGGCTTTTCCTTTTAAAGGCTGAATCATCTGCATTAGACAAAATCCTGTGGACAGCTGTGTGAACAGATGTTTCAATTTCCCTCTTCATGTAAGCCAAGAGATAAAAAGAGCAGAGCAGCTGTTGCTGTCAGAGGATGCAGCAGCAGCTGCCGATGTGCAATTTGTCACTTTTAGGGCTGCGGTACGTAACCATAACAAAGCTAAAAATCCAGCAGGAGGAATGCCCTCTCTCTTCAGAAAGGCTGACAATGTAAGATTCTTCCACAAGGGGGCATTGAAACATCATAGATACTTAGGAGCTCAGTACTCAGTGTATGGTCCTCTTGAGCCAGTGGATAGATTAGGCAAAATGTGCTGTTTTCTATCATTAATTAATCAATCAAACAAACTGCAGGCAAAATGTCCACCAGCTGCGACTTTATTCAAAGGTTTGAGAACAGCAATACTAAAACACTTGACTGATTGTGATTTTTAAAGTCACAGATTCCTCATTATGCCACCAATGTACAGAAGCCACTTGACAATTGACATTTTGATCTTAAATACTCAAAATTACAAGAGGCAGCAAAGCATACTGATAAACAGCTGTCTGGATAAGTTTACACCAAGATAAATGTCTACAGAACAATTGTGCTGTGAGATTTCTAGATTAAAAGTACTATATCACCTATTAGAAAAATCACATCTTCTGAGCTTCTTTTGTAAGGTCAGTTGTCAATGCTCCACGGAACGCATACACAAAAACTCTCGTTCAAGTTACCAGCTAACGAAAAGCTCTTAGTTTCTTTGTTTTCATAAGTAAAAAAACAAAACAAAACAAAAGCAGACATATTTTTTTTTATGTAGAGTTACGCCAAAACTACTTCACTAGCCCTGTGCAGGGGTTGCTGTCCAAAATGATGTCCCACTGCAACAGTAGCACTAAAACACCTCACTGCAATGATCAAAAGGCTCAGGACTGGAAACATATCACCAAGTCACAAGTTATCACACACATACAAGGCTGAATCCAGTAAATTCATACATTTGATGAAAGCAGCTAGACTCATTTTCTTACAGTAGTGGCCAGCACACTGCATCCAAATTCAGTTTTGAGCTGTTCAAGCTTTGAACAAAAGCTTGGTGTCATTGTTGTCTTGGCTATGTAGCTGAATGAGTCAATCTGAACACTTTTTTTTTCCAAGAAAACACTGTACAGTTGTTAGGCATACATTTGAACAAAGACAGGTTACTCTGAGGGTGTAACAGCCAGCGAGTAAAGAAACGGACATCAGAGACAGTCACTGTGCCGCAGAAGATGCCATTTCAGATTTCACAATACCAGAAGCTGTGAATCGATTTACCTTAGAGTTTACTTCATTATGGTGATAATGTTTTCTTTCCAGGAAGGCAAACTGCCTCTCGTTTCTCCAAAAAAACCCAAAAACTTTTTACATGTTTGCCACTCACTGAGTGTTGTCAAAAGTACAAAAGTAACATGTTAAATGGCAATGACAGTTTGCATCAATTGAACTCTTTTTTTTCTATTTGCTTATAGAAATGTCGCTATGCAACATGGACATAAAGCCTGTAGAAAGTCAAGGCGAGAGGATTTCTTTCTCTTTTTTTTATGGTGCAAGACACGTGTTAAAGTCTAAATGACACAATAAAACATCTCTACTTAAAAATGTCAGTAGCCCCTTATCCCATAAACGAAACATTGTTTTCAAAACCTGAATTCACAGTACAAAAATATAATATGCCTTCACTAATTGGATATCATGAAGTCTATGGTAAACAGCAGACTTATGATAGTCTTTAATGATCCCTTACGGTTATGAGTCCTTTACATGACCTTGCGATACCATTTGGCACTTTGGCACACTATGTACTCATACACAAACGTAAATTATGCAACCACTAAAGCATTTAAGTGAGGATGTAAGTCAACACTTCCAGGAGAGGAATGCCTAACTTCTGCTTTCTTTTGTGGGATGGCATTGTTTGGGGGAGGATGACATTTACAGTTTTTCCCGTTGTGGCCAATTAGACAGCTTCTGCAGAAGTTTCAGTTGACACAGACATTGTTACTTTGGCTATTTTCACAGTGGTCTTCACGCAACTCTCTGCAGCCCTGTTGGCAGAAATGTGAATATTTCTGTTTTGGCAGTCTGACTCGAGACTATTGTCCAACTGCTGTGCACTGCCCCTGCAGGCGTTGCAGGAGCTGAGGAAGGCGTGCCGCAGGTCCTTGCTCCTCAAGGCGTAGATGATTGGGTTGACAGTGGAGTTGAGCAGGCAGAGCATGCTGCAAAATGCAAACACTGTTTTGATGTCATCATCCATCCTCCAGAAGAGGTCATAGACCATGATGGCGAGCAACGGGCCCCAGCAGATGACCAGCACCACCAGGATAAGCACCAGGGTCTTGGCCAGACGGATGTCCATGCGTGCCTGATCAGGGCGTGTGGTCTGCACTTTGGTCCCGTCTGCTGAATAGACAACAAGGCTCTTCTGGGATGCGCGGCTCAGCATGCGGACAGCATGGTGGTGAGCTTTCCACAGGATATATATGTAGGCGTAGATAATGAATATAAGCAGCACGCTGGTTACACCGATCCAGAACATCAGGTAGTTCTCATCAATGAGGGGGAATATGTCTGAGCAAACAGAATTGAGACGCTTACAGTTCCAGCCCAGCAGAGGTAGCACTGCAATAACAATGGAGATGGTCCACATCATACAGAAGGCTATGACAGCCTTGGTCCGTGTCACAATGCGCCTGTAGGCGAGAGGCCGGTGAATGGAGATGTAGCGGTCAATAGCAGTGAGGAAAAGGCTCCCAACTGACGCCGTGAATGATGCTGTGACTCCACCCAGCTTGAAGAGAAAAACATTGGGGCTGTCCTTCCTGTGGAAAACATGAAAGTCCAAAAAGCTGTAGACAAAGATGACACTCCCCAGCAGGTCAGCTACGGCAAGACTGCCGATGAAGTGGTAGGATGGCCGACAGCGGAGGGTGCGGGACTGCAGGATGACACAGAGCACCACCAGGTTCTCCAGAACTGTGAAGGTACCCAGAGTCAGAGACATCACAGCCACTGCCAGCTGCTGGCTAGGAGTCAGGATCATGAAACACTCCATGTCCATAAAGTTCTCCCCACACTGTATATTAGTCTCATCTCTGAGTGTACTCCTGTTGCCGAACAAGTCTGTGGCATTGGTCGGGTAGAATGGGATGCCTTTGAGGATGAGCTCCTCATCTGGAGGTACTTTGTTTGGGAAAGAGTTACTGCGGAAAGCAGATAATGGCTTCTGCAGAGAGAAACTGCCCTTGAAGTCTACATCACTGATAGTATCATCATAGTTAGCGTCGTTGGAGCCCAGATACTGTAGACCAGATGTAATAGTCCGAAAGGTGGTGTCTGCCACACCATCCAGCACAGATTTCATGGCTGTGTCTGAGGGTAATACTGCAGTCTAAGATGTCTGGAAAACCTACAAATTAATGAAAAACATTTCAGGCATATTTTTGAAAATGTAAGAAAATAAAAGCCATAAACAATCACAAGTTTGCAGCAGTGCGTACACCTCAGATGCAGAAATTCCTCTAAGATTGATAACCTTCACGTACTTCAAATTTTCCACTGCAGATATCTGAAAGTCTGTGCAGTTCATCGTGTGTTTTTTCATTTTACTGAGTTCGTGGATTGGCCATGAACCACATAATAGCTCATGTTCTTAGCAATGTTTTATTGTTGTTGTTTTTTAAACTTATGAATACAACACAATCATTCATTACTGGGCTCTTACTTTTCAATAATGATAACAACAGCAACAACAAAAACAGCTCATCTTCTCTTAGAGGCTGGGAACCAAAAATACAATAATAATGCAAAACAAAATATACCGTCACAAATTTGGGCAGTCTAACTTACTAGAAGAGAAATAAAAAATAACATAATAATAGTTATTATTAATAAATAACTTAAATATACAGTTATTTAACATTTTGGCTATACCCCACATAGGAATGTATATTAACCTTCGTTCTAGTGCAAATAGTCAGGAATCTGTACATAAAAAAAACTGTAAAACCAACACTTTGATGGTGGGACAAGCAATGAAAAGCTTACGAAGTACTAATATAAGTCTAAATGCATCGCTTAAAGGAGAAAACTGCTGATTTTTACCTTACATAATTTCCCCAAGTGCACAGAATCGCCCTTTTTCACCGCGCGTTAGTCCAAGTCAGAAACGCATCCTCCAACCAACTCAGATCTTACATAAAAGGAAAGACAACCAGCGAGAACCTATTAGAAGGAAATCGTCACTTTTATCACAATAATTAGTTTGTTTTTCAAATTCTCTGTGTAAGTTCAGTTTTCCTGCGGAAGTGCCTCGTCGCGCTTGGAGTGCGCTCCTGCTTCGTGGAAACAGGTTGCTGCTGCTGCTGCTGCTGCCTGTGCCGCCGTCAGCTCTCTCCAATCTCTTTCTCTCTGTCTTCACACTTATGAAGCGCAGCTTCCACAAAGCCCGGTCACGTGTTTCCATACCGCGTTATCTGCCCAACCCATGAAGCTGTCAAGTGCGGTGCATAGGAGCAAGGGAGACGACAGAGGATTCTTGTTTTTTTTTTTTAAAGAAAAGAAAAAGATTTGATTTGAATTCCCAAAGCTCCTCTTTGCAGAGGATGTTCTCGGGCGAAGATCCAGCATCAACGCAGCACAACAAATGGATAAAGAGCAGCTCAGAAGAAGCTTTTTGTCCTCTTAATTCACGATGCTATTGAGAGCACATTCGTTTACGTTATGCACGAACAAATAGCTGCACGTTTCAGTTGCTTTGAGTGGGCTGAACTTTATTTTTAATGCTTTCAAAGGCAGCTGGAGGTTGCAGACTTCATTGCTAGTCAGCCCATGTTTGTTTATTCTGTGAATAATTAACCATATATTTTATTGGCTCTGACTGTTGAGCTCCATCATCCCCACATATCCAGCTGTCTGCCAACCAAATGCAAAATGACCACTTTGGGATCTAATTTGAATAAAAATGCAAAAGAAAAGTACGCTTTACTTAAACTTAATGTTAAAACGCTGTTAATTCACAAGTGCTGATCAGTGATGATTCATGCACTTTTTCTTTTAATTTCTTTCATTTAAAAAAAAAATTGCACACTTCAGATTTGCTCCGTTGTCTCTTCACATCTGGACAGGCCGACTAGATATCAGCACATTCAATCAAATTACTCACCAACAAATTAAGAGTCAGATCCTGTTATGAATCACAATAACAAAGCCGTGGCCTGTGCTTGGCCTTAATAAATACAGATTCAGTCCACTGATTATGAATGATCTCATTTCCATTTATTCAGACATTTTAGTGATGTTTTCTTCTTCGCACATGGCTTTAGGCCAACACAATGGCAGAATTAGTCGTGCAGGCCAAGGAGGCAGGAGGCGATAACAGTAATGTTGCAGATAAAATCAGAATAGATGCATTAAAATGGGACATTTGTCGGTCACAGACTGCTTCAGCAGACCATAAAACAACCTTGTGGCTCTTCGGGACTGAAATTAGACTGCGCCTCTGTCATCATCACAGGTGTAATTATTAATATCGCTCAGCCGTGGCTTCCAGTGATGTCTGAAGTGAACAAAGTGTACCGTTTCGCAAAGTGTGAATTCATTTATTTTCATGAGGAGGAAAATCACAGAAATGCCAAAAAGAACTTAGATCTTTTTTTGGTAAAATGAGGTCAGGTTGTTAGTATCAGCAGCTGAGTGGCTTGTAAATCTTCTCCGCACTACTTCTCAATAATCTGTGGAAAAACTACAGAAAGAACACATTATTTACAGTCATGATGGGTCAGACTAGATAAAGATAAGATCTGAGCTTTCCATACTGATTGAAACCTGAGAGGAGACCAAAAATTAAAGCCCTCTTCCTCCTCTGTTGATAACTGATAAGCTCTAACAGACTAACTGGCAGATAAATGCCTTGTTCTAGGAAACATCAAAAGCAGTGCGAGGAGAGAAACACTACTCCACTTCCTCTGCTCTGGGTTTCTCAGCTTGTACACAAGCTTGAGGTAATGATCTTCCAGTTTTTAGCCTCCCTCTAAAAGGAGAATGGCTCCCTCAGATGCACTTTTACTGCTAAAGAGCCTCCAACTGTGATGTTGCAGTACATCCAGTGTGCTTCTGTTTTGATCATATGCTGTAGTTTGCCTTTTCACTACATCTTTTTGTCCACTTCTTTGCTGCATTTCCTTAATATTAATATCTGCAGGAGTAGTTTCATGCAATTTAAGTTAAAGGCATAGAAACATAGCATGGCAGGTGTAATTATTAATAAGAAATTGCATAAAGCTGCAACCTTTATGATGGATTATTTTGAGTTTATACATGAGCGTCCCTGTGATGCCCATATTGTGAGCAGTATTGTTTTTTTTTTTTATTACTAATGCATTAATTCACTGAAACCAATGCTCACAAATAGAAAATAATAGACAACATAGTGTTTGGCTTTTTATTGGTGTTGACCCTACAATAATAGAGAAAAAATAGACTTGTATTTAAACAGTACTTCTACTTTTACTCTGATCTCAAAGCCACTTTCTGCACTACAGGATGCATTCACCTATTACCACATACTGATGGAGTGCTTTTTCTTTACACTTAGCTTTACCTCCTGAGCCACAGGCACCCAAAATACCACATCCTTTGAGCCAGATTCAAGCCAGCAACCCAAGGATGTCTTTTGGGATCACTCTGCTCCACCAACTGAGCTATCAAAGGCGGCAGATACTCACAGTGTCATTAAGTGCGCAGCCATTCTTAAAGTATCAGACAAACTGAAATGCTAGGCTGAGGGTAGTGCTAAATAAAAGGTTGGGAAATACACAGGATGGAAGGAAGACACTGGTATCTGTATCTAAAAGTTTAAATGTTCTGTGTGCACATGGCAGTTTTGACATGTTGGGGGATGGACATAATCAGGGACCATATTTGTGGGACTCTGAATGTCAGTAACAAAAAATTTACAGCATTGGTTTGTGGGCCAGGTTACATGTTTTGGCTGTAAAATTTGAGCATCTTAACATGGATAATTATTCCTGCTTATGAATACTCTGAATATGTGAGGAGATTCTTGCTACAGGAAGCTTTCTGGCTTCTGTTTGTAATTTGTGTTCTATTGACCATCACATTTAAGCACGCTTTGGTTACATGCAGCTAAACAGTCTGTGTGACAAGCAAAAGACGGATTGCAGATAACAGTTGTCATCTGCTGATGGTTAAGAATTTATTCACTTTTTAAAAATGTATTTGAATTTGTAAACAATGGCCAGATGACAGAAACTGAAATCCTGGCCTGGCCTGGCTTTGGCTACATATGCAAGCCCTAAAAACTGGTCCAGAGGAGTCAACAAACCGGCTCACAGGTTCCATTTTGCTTTTGGAGCCAGCTGATGTACGGAGCCATTTGAGGAACTAAATGCCATTCGAACAGCTACATCAGCAGCAGCTTTTCTTTTAGTATTTTAATGGTAAGTTTCATGAAATGTGCAGGCTTTTCCTCCTTTTACACGCAATCTCTGTAGAACTCACCATTAAACATTAACATCTATTTGACTGACAACTGGACCCAATTGAATAACACGTGTTTCTGTTTTTACAGCATGTGCTGTACACATGTGCAACAATACCAGCTGCCTTTTTATGTGGAAATCAACACCTGTGAATATAGCATACATCCACCAGTGCGGTGCAGTTTTGCTCTAAATATATAAACAACACAAAATGTTCCAGCAATAATGTCTAACATGCGAATTTCATCTGTTTATTATTCTCGTCCCAATCTCTGAGACTTTGTAATATCCACCACATGGAGCAGTTAGACTTTAGGAAGCAGGGTGGTTTGCCAAACTGACGGGTGTACTGTGACAGTTTTCTCTGACTTGGTTGGCACGCTAACCTGTGAGTGAGCAATGAGTGATGGCTGAAGCAAAGCTCACGGCCATCTGCGTTTCAGTTGTGGTACATAACATTTTGTCCTCCAGTGACTCACTTTGAGTCCATGAAGCAGAGAAAGAGCTCAGGGGGAAATAAAAAACAGTCAGAGGAAGGAAGTCTTACCAGCTGTAATTTAACTAACTGATTGCTCTGCACTGCTAAATGACACTCTCCAGCTTAGGCACACTTACAACCAATGAAGTCTATTAACAAGTGTATGTAGAAAACAGTAGAATTCTTAGTCAAAATTCATTTTGTAATTCATTTAGTCACCAAATGCATACAGTCATTATTTCAATATTAAAGTGCATAAACAGCTGTCAGCATTATAATATAGACCACAACTAGCAAACAGCCATTCATGTAAACATTAAGGTGCATAAAATAAACAGTTTTGTAGTGTTGGTGTTAAAAACCCCTGAAGGTGTGCTGTATTTTCTGGCACCGAGATGTTAGCAACAGATCCTTTAAATGCTGTAAGTTGTGAGGTGGGGCCTCCATGGATGGGACTTGTGTATCCAGCACATCCCACAGATGCTCGATTGGATTAAGGTCTGGGGAATTTGGATGCCAGGTCAACACCTCAAACTCGTTGTTGTGCTCCTCAAGCCATTCCTGAATTTGCTTTGTGGCAGGTCGTATTATCCTGTTGAAAGAGGCCACAGCCATCACGGAATATCGTTTCCATGAAAGGGTGTACGTTGTCTGCAAAAGTGCTGAGGTAGGTGGTACATGTCAAACTAAGATCCATATGAATGGCAGGACCCAAGGTTTCCCAGCAGAACATTGCCCAAAGCATCACACTGCCTCTGCCAACTTATCTTCTTCCCATGGTGCCAGGTGTTGTCCAGGTAAGAGACACACACACACACATACACACACACACACACACCCACACACACACACACACACACACACACACACACACACGGCCATCCATGTGATGTAAAAGAAAATGTGATCCATCAGACCAGCCCACCATCTTCCATTGCTCTGTGGTTCAGTTCCTATGCTCATGTGGCCATTGTTGGCACTTTTGGTGGGTAACGGGGTCAGCATGGGGACCCTGACTGGTCTGCAGCTATATAGCCCCATACACAACAAACTGTGATGCACTGTATTCTGACACCTTTCTATCAGATGCAGCATTAACTTTTTCAGCAATTTGAGCTACAGTTGCTTGTCTGTTGGATTGGCCCATACTGGCCAGTTTTGCTCCCCACATGTATCATTGAGCCTTGGCTGTCCATGATGCTGTCACCAGTTCACGACTGTTCCTTCCTTGGACCAGTTTTGATGGATCCTGACCACTGCAGACTGGAAACACCCCACAGGAGCTGCCACTTCAGTGGTCATACTGTTATGCTTGAACAGTCTAAGTAAATGATACAGCATATTCCCCACATGGCACAATGAAATGGCTCACTCATGTTGTCCAACATTTACCAAATCCTTCAAGTTAGAAACCCAACTCTGCAAGGAACAGCAATGCTTATACAAATAATATGGACCACAAACTGAATGCAAGAACTTACTGTCTTTCTGCCATATTTGTCGGATATGTTCCCCCAAAGAGAAGAGCTGATCATCATCCCAATGAACACTGCCTGTCTCAATAAAAAAAGAGAAATGAATCGCAGTGGGATTGGAAATATTGCAGCAGCCAAAAGTTTTCCTTCAACAGAGCTCTATTACACATTACTGACATAGTATGTATGTCTTCCTATGCAAGGTCTGTTTTCAAACTGTAGGCTGTATTTTGTTTTGCTTTGAGTAAAATCATCCCTGAGAATTTAATCAGTAACTGCCAGGACAGTCGTATTACACTGCAAGCCGAAGAACTTCACATACATTAGAGAACCATTACCGATGTAAGCAGTGCCACTTCTAGGCTGGGCAGTCTCCATTCACAGTGGAGCTGTGGAGCTAAGATGCTAAGGATCATCATCTCCATAGCATCAGCCATCTAAAAACACACAAAGATACTCAGTAAATTCATATGTAGCTGTCATGATACTTTGTATGGTGTTCATTTCAATAAAAGTGCAGCTCTCACCCAGGAGAGGCCAGTAAGGATGGAGAGTTTCCACTGAAATGTCCCAAAGCCTATGGCTTCCACAGCATCTTCCACCATGAATGTGTCTGAGAGAATGAGGGGGTGCAGCAAGATTGTACAAGAGTCTGAGCTGAGCAGGAAAATGTGAGGATACAAAACAGCTGTCCGAGACAGATGAAGTCATGTCATACTATACCGTCAGTCGGATTGGCAAATTCTCGAGGTACTGGAGCCCCCTCGGCAAGCGCCACAGCTTCCAGATCAGTCTCCTCTGCAGTTCTGGCATCCTGCACTCTGCTTTCAATATCTTCCTCAGAGCGTGTGCTCTCACCTGTGCGACGGAAGCGAACAACTCTACAAAAAAATCAAGAAATAAATAAAGGAGTGTATACAGTATATATTATGTCTAAAGCTCAGGAGAATGAACTTATATACAATATGGCAGGTCATAGGAGTTTCGCAAGGTTGGTGCCAGGGCAATGCTGAGTGCAAATGAGAGTCAGAGGCTGTTGCCTTGGAGATATGAACTTTTCCTGGCTTTGATTTTGTGTACGGGTGATAGTATTTTCCAATGGGCAAACCATGTCAGGCTAGCAGACAGGTCGGCACACTCCAACTCACTGTCTGGCAAACTAAGAGATGTACATGTGAAAGGTGGGAGGAATAATTTTCTTCTACATGCAGATAATTGATAGTTTGTTCGGGCTGAAAGACTGAAAAAGAACATGGAGAGTGGGATGTCTTAATCACAGTAATTACATAACATAGCCTACTTGCAATGGAAAGTAGCCTATCAGTGTTACAAATAAGTTTGTGAGATTTCCGGGGAGGTCTGTGTTCTCCTGTAAACACTATAATTTCATCTTTCAGTCTCTCTGGGAAGAAATGCACTCATGAGAGTAGGTAATTATCCAGCAATGGGCTGGTGTGACATTTTTCCCCTTCTCTTTGAAACAAAAAGGAAATGTGGTTTTAATTTTTAGCAGCTTATTTAATATATATGTAATTATTTCTTGGTAATTCTTGAAGGAGACTCTCATTATTTTACTGTTTAAGAAATATCTCTCATGAAGGCTGGTCAGGACTTTCATGGGCCAGCCTTAATCTATGTGCAGCAGGGTTGTGATAACTCGTCTTATGCCAGCAAATATAAAGAAAAAAAAATTATGTGAAAAACTTATTAAGCTTAGAAATCACAGCCAGGCTGCTTCCAGTGAATAAATAGTTTTTTAGGTAGATGCTACGCCTGTAAACAAAAAATGCACCGCCAGCGGAGGCAGAATATACTATGTTGCTGTTCTTTGTTTTCCTTCTTCTATCTTTGAACACATGTGTGGTTAATATAACTGCATGGGCACTGCTTATGAGCAGCCTTGGGCTATTTGTGGTCCAGCGAGCTAATCAAACACGATGCGAAGCCGTCAGAGGGCGACGCATCGGACAAACACGCTAAAAGGGAGGATTAAATAAAAACCAAAAGGCGTCGATATGCAGACTGCGCTGTACTCACGGCAGCTGTCTCAGCTGGAACAGATCATCGTCCATTTTGGTGTTCTTTGGCCGATGGTCTGTTTAGCCTCATCGCCGTTTACATGGTCACGACGAGCTGCGATTTCAGCACCGAGGAGAGCGACCTGCTCCGAGTGTTCGCCGACAGCCAATGAGAGGCCGCCTTGCGCGAGTCACAGCGCGAGACTCTCGGAGAGGCAGAGAGCGGATCGGATGAGCTCAGGAGGAACTGAGACCGCAGGACCGCTCATTACGCGAGTCAACACACCACGAGTTATCAACACTGACACTGGAAAACAGATGGCCCTACAACATAAAGCAAAAGTGTAATCTGAATTTTAAAGCAAAACTTTAAAAAAACAAAAACAAAAACAAACCAAAAAACAATACAAGTTTGGTTGAAATTGTTAGTTTAACGTAATGCAAGTGTGCTACTTGCAAGAAGCATAATTTACCAAACACAAATTTCCCTTTTTGTGCTAAGTGGTATATGCATCATAGCTTATGATAATAGTGTTATACAACAATAAAAAACATATAAACCATACAAGGTAGAGGAAATACATTTTGAATATATGATAAAAAATAACATATTTGAGTACCTAGAAGCAGCAAAAGGTTGTTTGATAGAGTTACTGCCTTTCTTTGAAAAAAAATTACCGATATCCAGACTTCGGTGAACTCATCGATGCTTATGGCCATTACAAATGAACAAAAACATGAACAAAGGCCTAATTTAAAAAGAACCAAATCAGATTAATAAATAGACAATAATAATGAATTCTGATGCAGTAAGCTATAAAAATGAATTATGTGTGTGGGGATGTGTATTTGACTAACCAAAAAACGTGTTTATTACTGTCAGCTTAAAAAACAACTCCTTATCTTCATGTTTTGGTGAGATGAGGTATTAAACGATAAGAAATACATAATGCCCGAGACATGTTCACTGTTTTTCAAATCAGTGTGATAGACTACACAGAAAATATGTAAAATCAAAACCCAACACCCAATAAGGAATTATCATTTCAACTGAAAGAAAATTGAAAACTTGAAATATTCTGCAAGATTGAAACTGAGTTTGGAAGGTTTGCATAGTGTTTTGATGGGTTAAGAATAAAATTAAAATCTATTCAAACTTTTTTTGTTCCGTAAGGCTAAAACCTTGTAGATGGAAAAGCATAAAACTGCTTTGCAGAACTGCAAAATGCAGCTTTGAGGTTGGATTGGAGCTTGAAGCTTGAAATTGTGAGGGCTTGGATGCTATTTTGATAGGACAGACCTAATATTTCATAATAATTAAAATTAATTATTAAACTTTTATATGGCCTAGAACTATTGATTAGCCCACTAAAGTCGTTACAGATAGATAAAGCCTTGATTTTGTGATTTTATTCGGATTTCTTAAAAGCCAAAGAGAGAAGTCTGGTGACATCATAACAACTGAAAGTTAATTTCAGGGCAGAGCAAAAGTAAAAGTAACACAGCGAAGCTTCAAGCCATACTTTTGCTTTTAAAAACATTAAATTTATATTACACACAGTTTGAACTTTAATTTCCCTGACGGAACCCTCCCAAAGTGATTAATAAAAGTTGATCTTACGCTTTGGTTATCGGAATGACGTCAGAAGGGTGCTGCTTTTCCGCGGGTCCGTCCTGAAACACACCGCCAGAGACTGGGAGTTCCGCAGAGACAGCAGGATGTTGTGGTGCAGAGAAAAAAGCTCAGATAAGCTTGTTCGGGAGTTTCTTGGCAGTGGACCTGTAATCAGGTAAACCCTCACCACCTGGCACAGCTTATTTTCAGTGCACGCGGACGGTGGTAACGCGGTCGCGACGCTGCCGTCACGGCGTGCGTTTGGTTGGACTCAAAGTGAAACATGCGCAGATTTGCAGTCTGGTTTAATGTCAGTTAGTAAACCTGCTACAGCAGATACGCAGCGACTTTAATGAGATATTCACTGGATTTCAGTGTGGTACAGTGGGTGTTTACTGATGGGGCATACATAGGGGTCGGGGGGCAGCCTGACTTCGGAGCTCTCGGTGAGTTAGCCCTACAGCTAAAGCTAGCCTGTGTGTCATGCTGTGTGAACTGGGTCATGTTTACTTACTGGATAAAGTGGGCTAATTAGTAACATCGGGGGTTCGTGTTTATCCTACGAAATGGTTGTATGAAATCGTGACCGTCAGTGCGGGATGGCGAGCGGGACCATTATTGGAGCATATGTTGACGGAGGCTCGTTGTGTCCTCTTTTACCCCCAGATTAATTAATTGGATGTTGGGTTAGTAGAGCACGCGGTTTGTTTGTTTTGCATTGCGTTGCCTGTTGTTTTCTGTACTGTCAGTGTCATAGGAGCGAACATGTTACAAATGTAAAATAACAAAAATTACATTCAAATATTAGGAAGACTTGGACTAGTGTGACATCAGCACTAACAGTATCTAGAAAAAGCAATTCCTGAAGAAAATGCTACTGTGAATTAGGGCTGCAACGATTATTCGAAATTGTCGACAATAATCGACAATAAAAATAGTTGACGACGAATTTAATTGTCGATTATAGTCGGGGTTTTTTATTATTGGTGATTTTTTTTTACGGAGTGAGACGTCTTCCTGTCCGTCTATCTCTGGCGAGCGCAATAGCATTCAGCGGCGTGTTAAGTCAAAGAAGACGGCGTGCTTAGACGATTCCAGGTTTGGGACAGTTTCACACTCACTACGTTTTTTAAACGGAGTGAGTGTGAAATTGTCCCAAACCTTGGATCCGTTTTTTCTTTTTCAAACGGAGTGAGACGTCTTCCTGTCAGCGGTCATGTTTAGTCACGTGGCTATTGATGAAACCGTGCTAACTTTGCTTTACAGATAAAGGTTGATATCCCCGGTTTCGGTTAGACAGCGGAGGACTTCGCTGTCACTTTTTTGGGGAAAAAATGGTCATTATGGGGGTTTGAAAATACGCTAAATTGGCAACACTGTGCCCAACCCCGCTGTCTGCACTATCCTCGCGAGAACTGCCATCCAGGCTACTTCAGGTGGCAGTTCTCGCGAGGCTACTGACAGAGTTCAGTTTGGAGCGGCAGGAATAATTTTTTTAAATTATTATATTAAAATACGGGAAATTTACGTGAAAATAATAAAACGGGAGGACGGCTGGACA
>VUQK01027419.1:1768-12846 GCA_015106715.1 Bujurquina vittata | reverse complement strand
TGGATCCACTTGACACGTGAGTTTGATTATAAAAGACCCCCCCCCCCCACCCCCCAGACAAACATGTATTCCAGTCAGTGCATAGCTGTTTTATTGTGTGTCAAATCTTGCACAATTCTCAGTCTCAATCTCATTACTTTTACTTTTTTTGCTTTGTGAGGTCTTTTATTCCACACAGCGATAACGCAGCCCTGGCACTGTGCCACGCCCACAGTTAGTGGTGTCATAAAATAAATACTATGTGCTCTGCAGTATGAGAGAAACTGCATGTCTGAACTCTTTGCATGAAGTTGAAGTTTCATAACATCCTCAGTCGTGGCACCTCATTACATGAAGTTATCTCTAAGAATAGAGACAAATGGCAGCCCTGGGATTTCATAAAACGAGCAGATACTCCCAAAGAGGATTTAGTGCTTTAACACTCACGAACCTACAACCTAAAACCTTTGCAGTAAAAGTTTTTTAACTTGCACAAACGGTGAATGTCTCTAAGAATGAATGAGTTTCTTCTGGTTTATAAAGGGCTGCGTTTTAATTCCTCTTTTTGTTGAAATAATTCTTTGTATTGTGCAGGTTTGACTCCAGAGACAAAACATGAACAACGTGTGTTAAATAAATTAGAATGAACGGCTTGTCTTTAAAACGTGTGCCATATAAATATCAGCAGTATTATATATCCAGTAGCATGCAAACATTTTTTTAATAATCTGGCATTCTTGCTGAGTTGATTTTAATTGTTTAAAAAATTTAAATGCAAGACTAGAAAAATAGTGGCTACTTTTATCTTGTTTATGTGCTCGTGTTGTAACCTATAGCGTATTTAACACTTTGTTCCTTGCCCAAGAAGCGCTGATGGAAATGTGTAAGTAGCTAAATATGCGATCAGTGTTTGTGTGCATGGTCCCTGATAAATAAAGATTAAAGGCTAAACTTTGTGTAACTCCACATCTAAGCGTATGTGTGGAGCCTCTGTTCAGGGGCTGCACACATGCTCCCCTCAAAATCTGCCGTTTCACCATTGGTTTGTGTGGGGAGGCCACAGTTTAATCTGCGGTTGCATGGCCTCCCCTGACCACCCTTTGGCTCTTCCTCTGCATAAGCCACAAATATAAGACTCACTGAAACATTTTAATGTGTGAGTCATGTTTATTTTTAGATGTCACCCCGGGCTTTGCTGCTGTCCTTGCAGCTGAGGCCAGCACGCTGTAAAGAGATGTGACGGGGCGGGATACAATGGAGTTCTAGCTCCCTCTAGTGGACAAAAATATTACTATAGTACTAAAAGCATGGCCTAAGATATACAGTAGCTATGCTTTTCTGTAACTCACATTATTTCTGTGGCTGGAAACTGAAGAATATGAAGGAAAGTAGGAATAACAAGTCTTAAAATAGAGTAAAACCACAATAAAAATGTGATAATGCTTTCCACCGTGTGTGTGAATGTAAATTTGCATAATCACACTTTCTTCAAATTTGACTTTTGATTCTGTAGGTTTATTTATTTATTCAGAGATTCTGTGGTTATGGTGCTATGGTTGTATTTTCTTTAAGTATATTGGTGTTCTCAGTTCATAGTGCATTAGTGTAGTTTGTTTATCCTTGTGAGCGCTTTATTTATTTCATGTTATTGTTTCTTGTGTTTGGTACATTACCTGGCTCCGGCGGCTCTAGAGTTTGTGTTTCCTAGTGTAATGCTCCCTGCCTCTTGCATCTTGTCTCGTTTGTCATGTTTATCACTTCTTATCGTCAGTTTCCAGTCCCATTGCTCCAGTGTTTGCTAGGTCTCACAGTATTTCATAATGTTTTGTTTTCCTAGTTCTCTGTTTGTATATTTTGGTGTTTAGTTTTGTATTTTCGCGTCTCAGTTTCCTTTCCCATTTAGTTTAGCCTATGTTCAATCCAACAGTTTAAGCCTGTCTGCCTTCACATCTTGCTTTTGGGTCCTCACTCTTCCACATTCCACACGGTCAACTTACGCTGTCCTTGACATATGAAGGCAGATGTGAAATATAAAAGTGAGATCAGAGGTCAAATGGAACATGATATTTGAATATAAACTCTAATTTGATATTTAGAATCAATATACCAGTGTCACTTCAGTAGAATTTAAAGCAGTTTTAAGGAAAATTCTATGAAAGTTTGACCTTATTTGACCTTGAAGAAACCAGCGTGATATTTAGAATTTCCATATATTATTAATGTATAATATTAATAAAAACAATGACAGTAAGAAACATGGGTTAAAATTGCTTTATATGGCATTATTATCCTGCCAGATCAATCTACTGATTTTGAAGGAGAGGTCGGAGGTCAAACGCTACATGATATTTTATGCTTTACTTTCTATATATTGACACTATACACCACACTCATACTGGAGCTTCTAAGTTATAAGGCTTGTTGTCAGCTTTCAACCAACAAATCATTTAACTGACCTTGAAGACCTTGGTGGATGTAAGCCAGATTTTAACGGATTGTTATTATGAACCCGCTTTACACCCCTACAAAGTTTTTTTTATATCAAAATTCATTTAGAAATTTTCGAGCTACTGCGTTTACAGACAGAAAGACACACACGCAGGCGAACACTACCAAAAGCATAATAATATGTCTGAAGATGAATGCTCCTGCATACAGTTGATTACATCCTCAAATACTTGGAGACAACATTGTTGGAATAAAGCAATAAGATCTTTGTCACCTTCGCAATTAGGAGCAAATTTGTATCTACAACAAAGTTCTGCTGGAGACAATGTGGAGCAGTAAATGTTAATCATGTGTGTGTTCAGTTGTTATCGTCAAAATCCTGGACTGTGATAGAGCTAGGCATTATATAGTGCTGCAGTTTGGTTATGTTGTGTCATGAGGAGGCAGATATTTGTTGATAATCTTGTTAGCAGCCTGTATAGAAAACAATCATGAAGAGGTGGTACAAGCAGAACCCACCAACACAAGACAAACGGCCAAAAAAGTGAGAGAAATATAGGTTATAGAGCAGCTGAGTCATAAGAATTCAAGAAGAACAATGTTAAGATGAATGAAATAAATGGACCACGTTTACAGGTGAAAAACGGGATGAATTATTGACGTCACAAACTGTAGTGACCAGACAAGTTTTTTTTGTGTCGTTTTGCTTTGTTTTAAATGACAACGCAATAAAAAGTAAAGCGTCAAAAGAAAGAAACCTTTGATGATGTGTATGAACTTTGCTGTTTTACGTTGACTTTTATTTGAACTTTTTAAAGTTTAAATGGGCAAGTTCACAAAGCAGGAAATGCCCCCAGAAAGGGGATTCGAATGGGGAACTGAGAGATTTTAACATTTGCAGGAACCTATAATTAGATTTACAACCACATTTGCTGCAGTACGTGGAGATGTGGATCACTCAGCACCCGCTATTCATCATCTGCAGTAAGTCACATTTATTAAAGCTCTTGATGAATATAGTTCTCTTATAGTTATCCTGGTAACAATCATTGTCAGCTCTGACGCACCACTGATCAGAAGCCACACATGTACTAAAATAAAAAATATATAAGCATATGGAGACCTCACTGTTGCCTTCTGTTTTGCAGTTTCTCTGGGCTGTGCCAGCAGTGCGGCAGGGGTGATCCATGTGTCTGGATATGAGGGGAGAGATGTTAATGTTTCTTGCTCCTATAAAAATGAATTCCACGCATCCCATAAGTACCTGTGCAGGAATAACTGTGGCAAAAGCGATGTTCTCATCACAACGCCAAAGGGGAAAAACAACAAGTACTCCATCTACGATGACACGAAGGCTCAGCTCTTCACTGTGACCATCGCTGATTTGAAGAAAACAGATGCAGGGAAATATTGGTGTGGCGTGTCCTTATTTGGAAATGACCTCTACACTGAAGTCAAAGTGGATGTTGGGGAAGGTAAATAAAAGAATTCAATTATAACTTAATGTATTTACTATATTACAATTTTATTTATATTACATTATAGTTTGGGAGGGCAGCCATAATGACAGCTGGACCAGCTGGCTTTTTCAAAACCTCTCTCCTGGCACTGATTAACCCCCCCGAAACCCACCTCTGTTTGTTCTATTTACATTGTTTTATAAATATGATAAAAAATAATTGCATTATGGCTTAAACTGGCTTAGATGATAGTCTACATTTTTCTCTCATATGTTTAGGGCCTGAACTGCACGCCTACAAACCCCCACTCTCCATTATCACCTATGAGCCCCACTTCCTCCCAAGTTCTTTCGTCATGATACACAGAGGGAAACGAGACGCACTCACACACACGCACACACAGATACACACAGTCATAGTGAATGTTGGTTAGATAAGGGTCAGCGCTCACTCGTCAGCAAACGCTTTGGGCCGAGAGGATAAAATTAGATGTGAAACACATTTTGTTTGTGTGGTAAACTCTTTCCATGGGTTTCCTTAAATTATATTTCAGCCTGTGACAGTTTTTAATGTTGATTATCCTTCTGACAGACAGCTGCTGTAACAGCGTGACCAAAATCCAAAGTTATAAAGAAGATTCAGTATCCATCAGTTGTCCGTATGAGCCTCAGTTCCAGAGCAACCTGAAGTACATCTGCAGAGGAAAGCGGCCCTCCACGTGCCTGCAGCAGGCACTCATCACCTCTGACACCAAACAAAATGGACGAATCCGATTGAATGATGACAAACTGTCGAGAAGATTTACAGTAAACATTACCAGCCCGAGCCGAAAGGATTCTGGTTTGTACCTTTGTGGCATCCAAAGAAACCGAGGACTGGATATTTTCTCTGCCGTTGAGCTTGAAGTCAAAGGTGAGAGGTCATAGTTATATCTTGTACTACTATAGTAAACTATTTTCTGCATGTAAACGTTCCGTAAGGGAACTTAACTTTTATTCAAGGCCATGTTTCTGCTCTCATTAAAACTGATATACAATGTATGCATTATTTCAGATAAAGGAAGTAAAATAAACGTTGCTGGAAAGTACATTCATATGAGATCGCTCTTCTTCTCGATTGCTCTTTTCCCTTTGGGTTAAAGGCACATTGCCTATTTTAATGAGAACTTAAACCTCATGCATTCATAGTTTTAATGTTGATTTGTGTACATCAATTCAAAGTTACAGACAACAACAGAGTACTAATGTGCTCATCTGACTATTAATGAAATACAGAATATGAGCTACCTAATCCTGGTCAGTCAGACATTTGATGCTCTTTTTTTACTTTTTTTTAAAAAACTGCAATATCTCATATGCGGCAATTATGATATGTGCAAATTTCATTCTCTAATATTTCTTCTCCTGCAGAGATTCGCATTCTTGTTTACTTTCTGCCCACACCTCTGCTTTTAATGCTGATAGCTACAGTGGCTTGGATCAAGGTTTATAAATGCAACCAAGTGAGAGGTAAAACCTGCATATCCACACCAACACATATATGCATTCATCCACATACAAACACTGTAATTCACCGTTTTCTGTCGCTGCAGGGGCTGAAATGGGCATGAACAGGAGCACGATGAACACCGAAGAGGCAGGAGAATTAAAACTTATGGATCACGTAAGAGAAAAATAAACAAGACAGTATTAGAAGCATCTAGAGCAGGGGTAGCCAACGCCAGGCCTCGAGGGCCCCTGTACTGCAGCTTTTAGATGTGTCTCTGCTTCAACACACCTGAGTCAAATATAGAAGTTACTCGCAGGACTCTGGTGAACTTGACTGCATACTGAGGAGGTAATTCAGCCATTTGATTCAGGTGTGTTGGATCAGGGACACATCTAAAGCCTGCAGGACAGGGGCTCGGGGCCTGGAGTTGAATACCCCTGATCTGGAGCGTGTGATGTTTGTTGCTACCCCATCATACTGATGATTTCGTATGCTCTGTGAGTGGGGCTGGACATGTTAAGTTTGTTCTCAGCAGTGTGATCATGAAAAGGGGAACAAAAAGCTAAAAATGCTTCATGTGCTCATGTGCCCTCAACATGCTTACATTGCTTCAACATTACATATTTCAGATGATTATGCTGTATGTGACCTCTGACTTTCAGACTGATTCTTCACCAGTGTAACTGTGCCCTCTTATGATTTCCTTTTATTTTAGCTTTATGAAAACCGTGCTATTGAGGTGCATTTAAATTTGGATTCCTCTGAGCAGCAGAGCAACTCGCACATCTACGATAATGACGACGGTGATCATGTGTATGACGATATCCCTGACGTAGAAGATATCTACTCTAATTATGAACTCCAATGAGCCAAAAAAAAAAACATCTCTTGATTGCTGATTGCAAAAAAAGATTTACATGAATAAATTTAAATATCCATGTGGTCTGATCTAATGTTGTTGCCTGTTTTCTCTCAGCTGAGCTCCTGTTATGCATTGCTGGTAGTTACGGGTTTCCCTCTGATGGAGCAGTTTTTACCTCTTGTGCTCTCAAGTAGTTCTGTATTAGTCCAGTACTATCTTTTAGCAAAGTGAATGAATAAAGAAAACTGGGCCTATGAAAATAAACTGAAACACAACATTTTCTCAAGGTTTCAGGTGTTCTTGTGCAAATGATTTTTCTTTATTAATTGCAGCAACACACAAAAGCAATCAAACACAAAAGTGTTGAACCCTTCAGTATCCTAACAGTGCTGAGGTGGTTGGGTATCGTTGACGGTGAGTCATGCACTTTTCCCTCTCAATGAACAGTGAGTGGGTTTTGCACATGATGTCTTTCTCCACAGCCAAGCGTGACTCCTCCAGGTGAGACAGGGACTCTCTGGCTCTGCTCAGCTCCCGGTGCAGAGATGCCAGAGTGGCATCAATCTGCTTCACCTCCCCTTCCAAGCTACAGACACGTGCAACAAATCAAGGCATTGACAAGGGAAAAGAAGAGGTTTGTTGTTTTGTGTGCGCATACCTGAGCTGGGGTTCATCCCTGCAGAGCTCCATGTTGGGTCTGAGTGAGCGAAGGTAAAGTCTGGACTCGACTACTCTCAGAGGAGCTTCTTTGTTGTGAATGGCCTCCTGTAGAGCCACAATGTTTTTCTCCTGGGCACCAATTTGCTCCAAGACCTACACATAGAGTATAACAATCAAGCATCAGGTAGTAATCAGTCATTTACTCTCTCTGCCACTTTGTCTACCTGTGTGAGCCTCATATTCAGCCGGGTCTTGGCCTCAATCAGCTCCACACAGCGCTGGCTGAAGGCTCGGTCAACATTGGCGCACTGGACTCTCAGATCCTCAGCTGTGTCCTGCAGCATTTGCTCCACCAGCACTCTTACACACAAAGGTTCACATTGTTTACAGCAAATAATAAATAACGAACCACAGTCAGTTTTAGATTCTGCTGCAGCTTAAACTCAGTATAAACTAGTACGTGCTCTGACCTGAGACTGTTGGTGGCCTCTTCCTCCTGTATTGCCTTGGACAGGTTGTCCTGTGTAAACTTTGTCCATGATGAGGGGTTGGACACCCTGCAGCAAGTGCAAAAATCATCAGGACAGTTTCGCATGTTGTTAGAGTTATGCAATATCTGCAGTCACTCAGACTCACTGCTCCTGCATGGCAGCTGAGCTGGGATGGCGCCGTGTATCTGAGCTCCTTTCGTTGTGTTTTCCACTGTGGTCATCAAAATTGTAGGCCTCGTACTTGTCAGACCAATCCATCTCTAAAGTCTGCTTGGCTTCTCTATTCAACCTGATGCACAGACACACATGAAATAAAAGTTTCTTAACTAATGAAGCTGTTTCCTAATCGAGCCACGCGCCATGCAGTTGACTTTCAAACTCACTTGATTTGACTGACAACCTCAGCTGTGGTCCTCTTCAGAAGAGCCTGGACGCTCCTGATCAAGTCCACTTCCTACAAAGCAGTCAGCCTGCTGATTAATCCATCATTGCCCTCTGCGGTGCCAGCTCATGTTTATACTGAACTAATTATTAAACGTCTTATTCTGAAAATATTACTGTAAGAGCTAAAATGTGCTAGAGCCAGCAGTGCTTACCTGCTGTTCCAAAGCCTAAAGTTCTGTCCCAAAAATATATACCAGTGTAGTGGTAAATGGTAACATAAATATCAAATTTAATTCATTTTTGCAAGCGCACAGTATACAGTATATATAGTCGATTTTTTTTTGGCGTGAAGAAGTATAGACTACCACCTTCAACAGCTCCTCTTCCACCGCGTCTCTGACCAGGTCCGGCCCCATCCTTCTCGCCCTGCAGTTCAGATTATCGCTGGCGATGGCATAGGGAATCTCCGTGGCATCCAGGGTCTTCTCCAGCCGCGTCCTCAGCGCCACCAGCGACTCGGTGTCGGCCAGCAGCAGCTCGATGTGCCGCTGCAGCTCAGACTTCCAGCAGTGGATGTCTCGCAGTCGCTCCCCCAGCAGACGCGTTCCTTCGGTCTGGGTCTGAAAAGTGACTGCCTCGGTGTCTTGGTTCAAAGCTCTGGACTCTCGCTGGATGCTCGCAGCATCGCGGCAGTCGGTTCTGGCTGTTTGAAGCAAAGCCTGGCAGTTGGAGAACCACTCAGCCGGGGTGTATTTAGCCGAGCGGTACCCGGCTGTGGCTGAGCCAGAGGACGGCTGCGGGACCTCGGGGACCTCTACAGGTGGCTCTTGCTCCGGGACTCCCTGAGCTACAGCTCGGCTGTCATAGTGAGGCCGTGATACTAAAATATCCGAGCACATTTTTTTTTTTGACCATTTAAATGGCCCACAAGAGAAACGAGTCGATTTATTTACAATTCGAGCAAATTTAATCCAGGATCAAAAGTAACCCTGGTAACGACCAAGCTGTAGGCTTGTTTGGTGTTGCCTAGTAACACGTGTTGTCTGGCACTTGAGCTCAGATGGGGATCTCACAGTGTCAAATGTCAACGAGTCCAACAACAAACGTAATTAATTGTACGATATTAAGTATAAATGAACCAAGGAAAAGAGAGTAGGATGATTAATAAAAACCAAGGACGCCAAGGCACTCTCCTTAATGTGATGCTGGATATCCACTGTGGTGAAACTACAGTGTGCAGATGGATTATAAAATGTGCATCTTATTTCACCACAGTGTGCCCTGATGATTTATGAAGGCCATTTAAATGAGAAAAACATGCCAAAAATATCACTTCATTATACATTTATTTTATTCAAGAAGAAACTACAGTATAGGGCCAGATTTGCTAAGGGTCTGTGGCAGCACAACAGAGAAGAAAACAAAAAAATCTACTGGATTTATTAGAGACACGGCCTCACTTTTGTATGAAAGAGGAGAAGGGCCACTGGGGGAAAAATGGGCGGCCAGAAATCTGATTTTTGGACTTTTTTCTGAGAAAAAAAAAGTCAGAACTCTGAGATTAAAGTCAGAAGGATAAGGCTCAGGTTGTTTCTCATAAAAAAGGGGCCCTTATCCTCTTCTGTGGGTTTTGTGACTGAAAGTCATGGACAGGAACTGGCCTTAAGGCCAGGAAGGAGGGTGATATTTAAATGAATCATCCAAACCTCATTTGCAAACATTTACAGCACAGTAAATTGTGCTTTTTTAGTGAAACTGTGTTAGTGTGTTAGATGATAGTGTGCAGCTAGCATGGCCTCACTCTGCTTCGCTGGGATCAAACTGAGGACTCCTGTAAGAGGGGCTCAGTAAATCCACCAGCTGCATCTCAAAGAATAAGTTTTGTTTTTTTAGATTTAATGCCCGATTCACATTCTTGGGATTTTAATAAAGTGGAATTAAATTTCCAGTATTCATTGTTGTTGCTACAAGTGTTAGAGGGTTTTACAGGATGAGCCTCAGCGCCTATCGCCTGTCTGTGATAGGCCCTGCTGATTTACAACAATCTGAAACAAGGTCCATCACAGTGACAGAAATGAACCAGAAGGCAACTCCAGATTTGGTTACACTATTTGGCTTAAACCAAGAGTATTGCTTCGTATTAGGAAAATTGAGTCGCCAGGGATCTAGCAAGTTATGACATCTGCAAAAGTCCAAAAGAACAGGATTATCAGAGCTAGATAGACACCTGGGAGGTTGCCTGTCCAGACCTTCATTATTATAATCCCCTCCCATAGCAAATATATATAGAGGGATAGGAAAGACTGTCAATATTTCCAGCTATATCGGCAATAAATTTTTATTTTGGCCTGGGGCATTAAATCTGTATATATTTACTAGAATACAGTAATGCTCACCCAGTTTCAAAACAGAGATTAGCTAATGACAGTTCATACTGGATTTAGTTGCAGAATTGCAAAACAAAATAGCTAGGCTGATTCCCAGAGCCATGATCCAAGAGAATTTTTCATCTTGCGGTTTACGATGAGTTTCTTGCAAAAAATAAAAAAATTAGCTTTCTCACTCTTGCAAAACAAAAATATAGATATACTTTTGGTGATGTCTCTTAAGTCCCTGATATTAAGAAAAATACAACTAAAATCTTCATAACGTAGAAAACACAAAACCACTATTGAAAATCCTAATTAGCCAACAAAAGGTAAAAAACAGTGCAAAGAGCTCACAAAAAGAAAAAATGTGTGTGTGTGTGTGTGTGTGTTTTGTGTGTCAGGGTGGAGGGGGGTGGGGTCCCATTAGAGTTCAAATTGAATTAGCCATTGGAACCTAGAGGACTTACATGAGTCCTCCAGGTTATTCTTTGCATCTCCTAGGCTTGCTTGCCCTCCGCTCTTGCTTGCTGAATCTTTGGCAGAGATCTTCCATGAAGCCAATATTCAATTCCTTGGAAATTGATGACTCTTCAAATTTGTAAAGTGAAAAAAGGTTTTTTAACATAAAATTTTGTGTCTTTCATTTTTGCAGTAACCACACTATGAAATTATGTTAGGCCAACTTGCTGTGAGAGCACAACAATGAGACCAACAACTGCAACAAACTGAGCCAAGTTCATCATTTAGTAGAACAACTGGACCATCTGGACGTCAACGAGAAACATTAAGTTGACCCAACAACTATAATAAGCTGCACTAACTCAATATTCCACCTTGGAGAGAAATAAATAAGTTGAGCCAACTCAAAAGTCTGAGTGATAAATTTCTGCAACTTATTACTGAACTTTTTTTCCTTTAACAACCAGATTTTCTTTTT
>VUQK01027418.1:6128-24965 GCA_015106715.1 Bujurquina vittata | reverse complement strand
AACCAGAGATGAGAGGGGTTGGTTTTTGCTTTTTTTTTTGGGTTGAATGGGGGGGGGGGGGGTTACACTGTAGGCTTCTGATGACACATGTTAAACACATTCAGCAAATATTTTCTACTGTTTATACGGGTAAAATTGTCTAACAACATAAAGTCCAGTGCACGCTAAAAAAGAAAAAAAAAGAGGTTTGGTACTTATTATTCATTCAGAAAAAAATGGGTGGATAAAATTGAACGACAACTCGAAATATTAGAAATATAAACATGGAGAGAAACTTGTAAATAGACATTTACAGTCAAATAAATGCCCTTGTAGGATTTCACATTCCACGAAGGTGGAACAAATGGCTAACCTCAGCAGCAACCTCAGTTTTGTCTGTTTAACAGCAAAATCACATCAGCATCCCCCACAGCCCCCTCTCAAGGATTGAGAATGGGAAGGGAACGCTTCTCCCATGATCTACTAATAGCTCCAGGCACAAGGCTGTCCATCATCCAGCTACACGGCCCTTCCTCTCTGGGTTGGAGTGAATGTTCAGATAATGTCAGCCAGTTTAGCCGCAGCAGTGACAGATTTACCGGGGCTGTTTGCACCTAACTTATTCAGTGCACCATACCTTAAAAGAAAAGTGAGAATTCGAGTAAAAGAAGAAAAATCAGCCTTTCTTTAGCAGTAAGTTGGCTAAGCTTAAAAGGACAGTCGATTGAAATACCTATAATAATGTCATGGTACTACAGTTGAAATCATAATGGCCAACAAATGTGCTTATACCAGCTACTTATAATATCAGCTCCCATTTGATGCATATTGTTGCTTCATTATTCTTCCTTTTTTTAATTTCAACATTTCAAAGTAACTTTATTGAGCTGAATTTTTCTTAAAACACACCAACAAAGGAGATGATAGCAGGTCGCTTGCCTCGTCCATGTCAGCTGTCAACCTAGGCTCGTGGTTCTCTTCTTTAGGTTAGAGGTCATCCAGCTGTACCCCCCCACACCCCTCCCTTTTTTTTCGCCCCTCCCTCTGACACAGCAGATGTGGTCGGACCACCGTGGCGGGGGCTTGACCACATCTGGCTCTGATTATAGCCAGACAATCCAGCTTTATCAGCTCCATCCACCGCGCTGAGCTCTGCTATGCTCATTCTCCCAGAGGTGACGTGTGACATATTCTCAACTCACCAATATCTGCTTTAAATGATGATTTAGCTGTATTCGAGTCACCAAAGCTAGGTTACATGCTGCTAAACTTATCATTTCATTAAAATTTTTACTTGGAATTTTACACGTGTTCACAATATCTGACTTTTAAAAGTTATTGCTACAGCTAACTATCCATTTCTTATCTAGCTGCATAGTAAATCTTCATGTTATTTTCACCCCCTAATTACCCCAACTGTCCTCTAAAGGAAAAGTGATAAATTCGTACTTGTCAAACAATACTAATGACTTAATGATATCCCGCTGTCTCTAAGGACCACAGCCAAACTTTCATTAATTGCAGTCACAAGTGAATCCCTGCCTGCACTAGAACATATCTAGTCAACTCACAGATTGTAGAGCAATGTCAGCTTTGACTCTGAGCAAAATATTTTTTGCTCAAGTCGTACGATTTGGGTAAGAAATAGTTCACACTTACAGAAAGAAATCCCAACATCCATAAACAGTGGAGTTTGAGAAGGGATTTTGTTGCATACAAGGATCATTGGCTGCAGTTTATTTTCCCAGGGTGCTTTTCCCATTATCTCCACCCATTTGCCAAAGAAATCGCCAAAGCCCATAGTTCCCGTGTTACCCTGAGATATCTGAAGTCCCTCCAAACAAACAATTGACAGATGAGCTGGATCTCCACAAATATGAAAATATGAACCTGAAATTTAGTCTGCCATGAAAAATCCATGAATAGTAAGTTAGGTGGAGAAGCTTAAAGCCTGTTTTGACCATTGTGAGAGCACCCATTGCATCAGTGACAGTGTTAATGTCACAGCCTGCCTAATGTAACGTATATAAATATGATGCATTGTCTCATTTACACTGTGCCTCTTATCGCCTGGTGTCCATATTACATCTCTGGCTAACAGGAAAAGTTGCCAGGGTGGTAATCACGGTACTATAAACCCTTCCCGACTTTTTTAATCCCTGCAGCTATCATCACCCACTTTAACCCCACTCAACCCTAGCGACAGCAGCACAGAGCTGGGCTACTCTCTGCAGGCTTGCACATGTCAGAGGTCCCAATACAGTCCACTCACAGGGACACAGGCATGTGCACTAAAGCTGTCACCGCCTTCTACTGCAGCAGTGCTTGAGGTTATCTTCCCCACAGAAGTCCCAAATGGCACACTGAATGACTTTTATTTCCTCTGCTTTCAAATATCTTTAAATCAAGATTTGAGGTTTGCAAGGGGCCTGGCAAAGGATTGGAATCTACACAAAAATATTCACAAATTTTCACAAAAAGTCAGCATTTGGTGAAATGTGACCGAAGACGACTCTAGATGTAGCGTAAAGACAAGGCTACTGATGAGACGCTGGGTTTATGGATCCTATCAGCAACACGAGGAAATGGGTGAGGTTTGTTGCTCTTGAACTGTGAGAACAAATAAACCGAATGCTAATTAGAGAAGTCTAGTTGTAAATGGCCTCCCACTGATGGTGAAAACGGCCATTCAGTGGTTGTAAATGTGATAACAGCCCAAAAGGTCGTGCAAGTTGGGTGTAGCAAATTGGATTTGTTTTACTTTCTAAATCATTGAGCTGAACAGAAAAGGGTAAGTGTATGCATATCACAGAGAACAGTTACAAAAATGGCACAAAGCAGCTCCATGAAACTGTGATTATTTTTGAATTACATTTGAACATTTGAAGTGAGCTTTCTTTTTGTTCAGCATTTGGGGAAACACTCTTGTTTGCTTTCCGGTTTGATGAGCAGCACGTTAGCCAGACTGTCCCAGACCAAAACTACAACGTATTTCTCCTCTATGATTTTATAAAAATTGTATAAACAAGTTAAAAGGTAGTGAGTATTGGTGCTGGTATGAAGATTTTTTTTTTTTATCTTTTGGAGGTGGTGTGGTTGAGGCTGCGGTGGGCCAGTGCTATAGTGATATAAGTGATATAAATGGAATCCATATAGTAGTTGTTTATATGGTCGCCCAACCAGCAAAAGATCCCCAGTTTGATCCCAGGAGGAGATTCCCTTGGGTGTTACGTCAGGAAATGCATCCAGCGTAAAAGAAATCTGCCGAGTCAAATGTGCAGAGCTACCCTCTGTGGCGACCCCTTGTGAATGAGGGAGCAGCGAAGGGTAGTTTCCAATATAAGTGAAATTAACCTTCTCTGCACCAAAAAATAAGAAAGAAAAAACATTTCCCTACACTAATCCCTTTACAACCAATTAAAGCAAAAAAAGCTTTTTCTTGAGTTGATATCAGTTGACACCTCAGCTAAAAAAAAAAAACAAACTATGCAGATAATATTGCAGAGCTTCAAATCATTCACTATGCTGTGAGTTTGGAAGTCAACCTGTGCCATACTGGTAATCAGGTTTAAGTAACAACAAAATGTACTTTTAAAGAAAAAGTGGAAAATCATTTAAATCTGACATATTGCCAAGTGGCTGAGAAGGCTGCATCTTTGTAGGTTTCATCAAAGTGACCCAGTTGGTTAAACATCCAACATGTGTGAGAGTGTTTACTTTTGGGGGAGGAGTGAAGGTCTTGGGGACTGCAGGGAGCTAATTAGAAGCTATTCTCTAACTCAGGGCCAAATGGAGCAATTATCTGGCCGAGTGAGTAGATAATTCCCTCCCATTCATCTCCCACTGTCAGTGTCCCACTACTGACCAACCTGTGCTGAGGACTGGACGCTGGGGCCTGTTGACACCTAATGTTTCTCTTGTAGCCTCTGCATCCCTCTCCTGCAGGTAATCATGCTCTCTTTTAACAATAGCTAGCACTTGATCACCTAGCTTATAATTCCTCCCGTGTCTGTCACGTAGCAATGCCTGCCCCCAATAGGATTTATGACTACCACATCTCAGATGCAGCTAATGAGTCTGCTGGACAGTGGTGGGAGAGCTGACTTAGAGGCATGATTAATGAAATGGCCTCACAGGCCCCATTCTTGAAAGAGAAAAAAGCTGCAACATATGGACTTGCTGATTGAATCAGAATTAAACATAGGGTTGGCAAGTGGACAAAAAAAGTACTTGATTACTTACAAAAACAAAAGCTTAGCCACAGTGCATGTTGAGCACACTCTTTCTCTATGCATGACTTAAAACAGGTGATAGGTTTGATGTAATTCAGGTTTTTTTTTTTATTCTATATTGTGCTATGTCAAAATTGTATGCTACATTACTCTGCAAAGAGGGAGTCGAAGACCGCTGTTTAAAGTTTGACTTCTCGCTGCACATCCCAGGTCGGCGAGAAAGTTCATCCTGCTGACAGAGGGAGTTATTTATTACTGAGTATCTCACTTATATCCAAGACAAAGAAGGCATCCTTTCAACACATTTCCTACACTGAAAAGAAGTGTTGAGAAAACAGAGCTAAAAGACTTCACTCATGCAGAACAAAGTATGTGAGTCATGGCAACATGTAAGCATAGATTTATAAGAGCTGGTTCTGAAAGAGAAGGAAATGCTTATACCAAATATATATATATTTTCTTATTTTAGATATCTCGGTTTGGCATACAATTGGTGAAATAAGAATTTAGTGAACATAATGTCTTTATTTTATTATTTCACTTGATTTTACATTCAGGTTTTACAAGTTTCACTGTAAAACTTTCAGTGTTTTCAAACTAAACATCAAACACTGAGCTAACAGGAAAATCGGAGGGCGATAACAGAGAGGACTAAAGTAGGTTTTGAGATTTGTAAGACACAGAGGTTTTCACATAGCCTAAAATCTCCATATGGACATTGTCAGTAATATAAATGTTACTACCTGCACCTTAAAATCTTTGCAGTGGTTGTCAGTCTCAAGTTCATGCAAAAAGAAAAAAAATTGCTTTAGATTCAGTCGAACTGAGAAATATTTGTTATGCATGCATCATGCAATAATAGGACACCAAAAATAGCTGTTTGTGTTATTATGTAATTTAGCCAAAAGCTTCCATGTAATCTGTCTCTCTGAATCCATTCCCCACGCAAGCTGTGTATTATTTCTACTATTGTGTTATAATTTAGTACATATTTGTTATATAAACATTTCTAAATGTTAGAATCATAAATGGATTGCATCTAGCACAGCTGTTCAAAAAGAACGCAGAAAATGACAGCAAAACACAGTTGATACTAAACTGATATAGAATGTTTGTTTTCTGCTTTTTCTCAAATATCTGCGAAAGCAAGACAGATTTTGTGTCTCCAGTGGAATTAGATTAAGCCTTGTGTGTTGTTCGGATCTGTTTTCAATACTCACCAAAAAGAAAATTGTGTGGTTTATTATTATTTCCACCTCAGAGTCCTTATCCTTGGTTTATTTTCTGTAACGAACATATAAAATAACAGGTTTTCAAAAAAGTGTGAAGGTGCAGTGTCCTTTCACTCTCTCTTCCTTCTAAATGTCGGCTTTTATTCTGTGTGTGTGTTTGCGTGCGTGTGCGTGTGTGTGTGTGTGTGTGTGTGTCTTGTAGGAACAATCTATTTTTCCTCACACTATATTCTAGCTGCAAACATTACATGGGTCACCTGCTCAACCACCATCAGTTCAGAGTCTTACAGTGAGTTTGAAGACAATGATGAGACTGACCATCAGTCACCTCCAAAACAAGACCGTCAGCAGTCATCAAGGGGAGAAATGTGGATGTCAAAAAAATAGAGGGATTGAATGGTCTTCTTGCCCAAGGAGTGAGCTACCCCACAAATCTGCCAGTGTGGTGCAACCAGGGCCAACACAAATGATGGTTTACTCATGTGCTGGGAATCAAATCATCTGAACCTTTCATCCTTGGTGCCATTTAAAATTCATTGGTATCAGGTAAAGTTCCCTGATCTAAATTCTGTTCTAGATCCAGTGTCAACAAAAATAAGCAGTGTTTGAGGAATACACAGCCTAAGTGCAAGAAATATATATATGCAACACACAGCAAAACTCTACACTATAGATTGACATGAATCTGCTCAATTTGTAATTAATTTAAAGTATATAATCATCAGTAGTGATGAGAGGCTTTGCTTAATTTATATTTGTTTTACAAATATTTATATTTAAATTACATTCTATGTTAAAAAAAATATATAAAATGACACTTTATTCATAAATGTGCTCTAGCAGAGGTAAATACTACATATCAAGCATATGCAGCATGCATTCTGTATTGCTTGAAGTACTATTCTGTTCTCATCTGTTATTCAGTTTTAGATAATTTTTTTTATAGCTGTGTTAATTTAAAAACCCAAATATATAATGGATCCACCAGACCTTCAAACATAGGCTGAGTAACAACACCACACAAGGGTTAATAGAAGCCTCTGCCACCTGAGAGGGGTCACTGAGGAGGAGGAGGAGGGAGATTTAGGAATGTCTGGTGCTGGTCTGGGCGCCAGTAATGAAATATTCAATCACTGAATATGGAGCGAACTCACAAGACAGCACCGGGCCTCCCCTGTCCTCCCTCATCCAGAAATACATGCCTTGTCACACCCCAGTAATCTGCGCTCTCAGATCTGTTGCATGAGGGAACGTCTCACTTGACAGCCACGGAGCTCTGTGTGGCAGTGCCGCTTTTGAAGACCTTGCATTCTCTGTCTTCTTCTGTTGTTTGCTGTCTCACTTCCTCTCCTTCCCTCGCAGCTGAGGTAAGCAGGCGAAGTAAGAGGAAAGGGGCGGCGGCATCCACATGACCTTGGAATTAGTAGAACTCCTGGGACACAGCTTGCTGGGTGGGACTACATTGGCAGCTGCTGGATTTTTCCCTCCCGGGTGTACAAGATTAATGCATGCATTGGGGGTTTCGGGGTTCTGAGGCAGTGGGGGGGCTTTGGGGGCATTTGCAGTTGGACCAAGAATGATTCAAGACAGTTCGGCATACTGTGAGCTGCTCGTATAGGATGACCTGCAATGGCATAAGAATTTGCAGGCTTTGTGCATAAAGAGTATGAAGTGTGATAAGTCACTGCAACTGTGTGCAGTTGAAATCAAAGCTGTGACCACTTATGACGCAGATAACAGCGTATGAACATCAAGGGCTGGGCAGTCTCAATTGTGCATCACAAAATGCTATACTTGAGCTCTTTGTACAGCCATTTGTGAGTACACACGCAAACATGCACAGCAACACATATACACACACATCCCAGGGGTGAAGAAATCTTCCATCTTCTTTTAATCCCCCTTTATGTAGTGCAGTGATTCAACTGTAAGGAGTATAACAGTGAAGGTTATTTGTTTTGTCAGCTATACCTGTTAAGCTTTTAGGCAGTAGTGGCGGCTGCAGAGAATAGATGCAGACTTGATGTGACAGAGAACATGTTAAATTTATATGCTGTAATTATCAAACAGAAAGGAATGAATGAACAACTTTCATTTGTATTGGAGCAATTCTTAAAAACTGAATCATGAAAAAGTGCATTATTTGTTTTGATTGAATGACTGCGTACTTTATTTGATCTCTCTTTTTTGCTTACTTTTTCCCTTTCAAGTGGTTCTTTTCAATAGTAAAATTTCTGTTCCTTTCTCTGTTCTGATTGAATATCAAGAAGACATGTAAAACACATGTTTTGGATTTATATTTAAAATATAAAGGAAACAACAGGGTTTTCCCCCCAGCTTGTTATAAAATTATGTACTCAATAAAAAAAAGTGCACGTGCCATTAAGTTGCAATGTCTTGTTTCGCTCGATGCCTCCAATAACAAATCTTCAGTGGCCATTTTTCCCAGACCTCAGCGCTCCAGGAGGTCCAACAGTAGCACTTTGAATTGAGCTTCCAGACCTCAGCTGCTCAGGCAATCAGTTTGGTTTCTTAAATTTGGGTTGACTGTAGCTGGGCACACACGTGTGTTTGTTTGTACACTGTGACTTTGTGTAGCTTGTGGTGTGTGAATGTATTGTAGCGTGATGCATTTATCATATTGGTGTGACATAAATCCAATGGCCTCAGGTTCTATGTGTCACTAACATGGTCAAATAAATACTGCAAATAAAGGTGTGGACTGACTGACATGTCATCCGCTGTTTAACTTCTGTATGTGTACTCAGGCCATATATAGCTATTTATCCAACTCTATTTTGATTAGGTGAACAAATGGAGAAAGATAAATGCTAAAATGGTTGGCTTGCTTGCACACGATGTATATTTATCCTGGCACTGTGAAGTCCTTTATAACGCTAATCCTGAAGAGCTTTCATGTGTATACACTATCGGAGATTATGTAAAAACATTTTAAGATTATGTAAAGGAGCAATTAGTCAGCAATGCTGCTGGCTGTGCGGTATCCACAGAGGCTGTTCACATTGGCTGAACTCACCAGGAACTTTCATCTGGTATTAATTGAGATATTTCATTTAAGTTTCTCCATCTCACACGTGTGTTTGTCTGTCTTTCTGACAGGTGTTGAAAGAAGAAAGCTACCATACATTCTAACAAAGCGACCCTGTGTGTTATAGTCTCGTCAGCAATTCGTTCCTTTTATTCCCCAGTTTCTCTTATTGTCTGAATTCCCTTTGACCTCATGAGGCAGCATGGAGTCGGGGCATTAACCAGGACTTAGGCACAGTGTATTCCAGCCTCTCGCCTTAGGAGTGCCTGCAAAGGTACCCAAGCAGACCAAATCCTGGCTTAATTTCTTCATATGAACTCATTTCCTTGTGGTGGTTCTCGAGTTCATGGTAATGTAACCTGAGGAGAGGATAGACTGAGGGCCTCTAGGGGATGAAAGCATCCAAAAGCCTGAGAATTAACCCCTCGGGTCAACTGCATTATCCACCTCTATTTATAGTTAAACTTTAATTTTTACTGGGTGAAAAAAGGCAAAAAAACAGGATTACTGGGGTCACAGAAAGAGATTTGCAGTTAATTAAATCAATCGTAAAGATTGACAAAACCTGTGGCTTTTCCTCCACCAAGATTTTGTCTGTTCAGTCACATCTTAATTAGATCACATGCATAAATTTCACAACCAGCTGTTATTTCCTTTACTTTTTAAATCAGAGACTTGACTGATAAAGACCATATTAAAAGGTTAGTTATGCCTGATTTTATTATAACACAGGGCTGTATGGTATATTGGTAAGAAGCAATGTGATAAATAGGTTATCAGCAGGTGATCTGCATTGAAAAGAAGAATCATTTGAAGTTGCAGTTGGTCCTTTTTCAAGTTTATTGTCATGCTGTTTAAGAAATCTACAAATAGTATAATGTACAAGCAACAAATAGGAAAGTAAATGTGGTACGGTGCTAACGTTTGAACTCTAATAGTGTTTTTCTGTACCAGACACCCTAGAGGAAATTTGCTGAAATATCTTGTCAGCAATTCCTGAAATATTCAGTTTTAAAATTCAGAGGAAGCAGAGCAGCCTGGGCAGCAATATTTACTTAAATCTCCGAACAGAGTCAGTTACTGTGATACTAATATTGGTTGCACCCTTATCTGTTTAAGGGCACGTGTGTGTATGGAAGTGGTGCCAGATTTGTAATCAAATCTTTTTGGGGGGTTTCTTTGATCCATTAAATAAAAATCAGTATACTCTAACATGCAATATATGGCTTAATAAAGATCTCCTCCAAGCATGTTCAGACACTGATGATATGTATGGGCATGAGCGTGAATCTATAAATATGCAATTATTTTCATTGGACAAGATGTCTTCCTTATCACTGAAGTGCTATTCACCCTGAACATTTGCAGACATTACCTGACAGAGATAAATGTGAGAAACTAAACATCCACATCAGCTGAAACTTACATTAGATGGATTTTACCATCCCAGCTCCCTACTACAAAGGCCATGCAAGGTCACACTGAGCTGATGTAATAGTGCAGGATGCACTTTTTTCATAAATTCACAGTTGGCAAACCCGAGTTATGTGTTTTATCTTCTGCACTCTCTACCAAGATGCTACCCCTCACCTAGACTAAAGAGTGTTTTTCCCAGTGGTGAGAAAATGTCTGATGGAGGCTCCCGTTGTGTGCTGCATGTGAGAACAAATAACTTTGGACAAAGCCCTTAACTGATTCTCCAGATACTTTCCAGAGGTGATGCGTCAAAATGGCATTAGTGTACATATAATACAAACATCCAGTTTCCACATCACACCACATCCAGCCAAGTCTGAAAGTCTCCACACAGGTGCACATCTAACAAATTCAAATTCTTGTGACGATGTCCAAAACACATGGGCTGAGTGTGGGAGGTATTGGCGTAAGACAGACAGGTTGCATTGCATACTTTGCCAGTACTTTCACAACAGATGACTACAAGTTGCCAGACCATAAAAGAGGACTCACCAGTCGTGGCAGGAAAAGCAACTAATAATATTAACCATGTTCCGTTAAGGTGTGCCAGTGAACTATGCAGCGCAAGCTAGCATTTGCACAATGTTCCTTTTGTTGAGCAACTACATCAAGCAGGCCATGATTGACATTATTTGTTACCAGTACATTCCTGTGCTGCAGTATCATTTGGTCTGTTCATGCTGTTGGACCAAGAATGATATATTTGATTACACTGAGAAAACTAAATTAACAGGAGGGGTCAGTACTATAGGTGCACAAAGGCTAAGTGGTTTACGTGCAACATGATGAAGTCGTCATACTGTATATCATATAGCATAAGTCAGCTTTTGCGGATATAAATTATATGTTCTTCTTGTGAAATAAAAAGGATAGCCATTTTATAAGGTGCTTTAGTGCATAAATGTTAAAAATGGGTCATTTAGTCTATTGCTACAGTAGGTGGTTGCTAGCATGATGTAGATAAAAAAAACGCTACCAGTGTTCCAAGTCTGGTTGCTCTGCTACTAATGGTCCAGGAGGAGTTAACGGACAAAGAAACACATAAACAGACAAAGATTTTGTGTATTACAGTGAGATACCTGTTTTTGACAGTCAAATAGTTTTAGCAGGAAAGGACAGGATGCTGTTTGAAACATACATCTGGCTCCATCTTATCAGCAAACCTGAGAACTCATATTTGAGTCCATGTGCATCAACAGCTTGACCTCTTTTAGAAAAGTATTTGAACTGGTTTTAGGTAAAAACATCAAAAGCCACAGAAACCAACAAAATGAAGTGAAGTGGGTTTAGTTAAAGGTAGGTGATGTAAACTTAAAATGAAAAGACAGAGGACAATCTGAGCATCATAATGACGAAGTAGTAATTGTTCCAACTGTACGGTCCTCTCCTCGCATTGCTCCACAATGCCCCACCCATGTCCCCAACTGCAGTCCGCAGCTGCCCCTCACAGTAATGCAAACTCCTGCTCATAGCACAAAGGGAGCCTGTGTGAGGTGTTCACCTACTCCCACCCCAGCCAGCCTCTCTCCTGCAGTGTGGCTGATGTGCTCCATTTGCTGGATGATGGACTGAGCGAGGCAAGGCAAAAGTTCACACACCTTTCCTCTTCACATGGTGGGGAGGCTGGCTTGACCTGCCGAGCTTGCTCCAGGGCCACCTCCCATGTGCCACTGCAGGTTCTTGGCCCTCCTTCTTGCTCTACAATTAGCCCCCTCATTTAAAGCCAGCCACGCCTCTGTTGTCCTAATGCCATAACTGCTCTCAACTGTGCTTGAGCTCCCATTTCCTTGCCAGAGACGGAGAGAGGAGGGGATGCAGAGAGAGAGAGAAGTTTCTTTGTATACAGTCAATAAGTACCACTAAACGGACTCATAATGAGCATAATATGGTTTAGTTAATGTACCAGTCTTGCAAGGATCTACCACTAAATAAATGTGCACGTTCATTTTATACATGTACTGCCATATCCGGTGAAAAAGTTGTGGGTCTGGAGTTTGATCAATCCGCAGTTTCCAGGAATAGTTTTGTCTAATAACATTAAGACTATATCTAATAGAAAAGTGTGACTGTGTGCCAGAATGTGCTCCGCATGTATGGGTAAGAGGCTAAAACAAGAAAAACAAATGGCAGAGCCACCACGCTTCCTCTTTTCCCACCATTCAGCAGTCTCAGTGCAAATGATCTCCCAGTGACTGAGCACAATTTGGCATCCCCTTCCTAAAAGCACCACCACCTCCTCCCCTCAAAACAGACACCCACCCTCTGACCCCCAAACATGAGCACCGCCCTCACTTACCCCCTCTCGTGAACGCACTCCACTTCAGCCCAGAGGAATTCATTTTCTAATTTTCCTTGACTGAGAAAACAATACACACGCCTTAACAATGTTGACATCTCTAATGCCTTAAAACGCAGGAGTAATAGAGCTTTATTAGTAGTAAGTGGATACACGCACATTACAAACACACATAGGGAGCTCCTTCAATGTATTACAGTCTTTCTCACCAACCTAACTCAACAAAAGCTGCAATGGTAATTGTGATTCCTCTGTGGGTTAACCAGAAATTTCTTGATCAATTCACATTTTGTTCTTTTAAGGAAGTTTTGTGGTGCAAAAATGTCACACTAAAAATCTGCGCTGATGTGAGAATCACTGTTCAATATTTGATTCACCTCCAGTGAATTTGTGGTTGTACACTAACTATGGAGCAACACATTTAGACTTTATATGTGATTTATTTTAATTGCAAAAAAAGGGTCAGATTGGACAAATTCACATGATCAGTGTGTGATCCCAGGGCAAAAACTCAATTAACAAAGACGAGCTCGTAGATATTTAAAGATGCAGGATACAGTGAAGTTATTTGCTACAGTAGCAAAGGAAACAGCACATACATTTAGAACAGTTTCTTCTCAGACATGATTTCGCATTAGTATTCTCCAAAACAATGTGGCAAAATGTCTCTCACTAAGATGTACTATGCATATTTTGATATTTTAACTTAATCATAAAGAAGTGTTTCATTTAAAAGTGTTTTTGATTGGAATGTTTTTGCTCAGCCAATCATTATACAGACATTTTTTTGCAGCCAGAACTGCGAAATGAAAACATTTTTTGCATCCAAGCATTTATGGTCTCAAAACTTGTTACAGTATAACACAAAAAGCACTTTTTAACTTGCTATGTGTCTGATACAGTTGGGTATTAAACACTCCAATTGTCCAGCAGCTCAAAGTGTACTTGTGTTTTTGTGGATCAGTGAATGTCAAAAGTCATGAGTTTGACTACATGATCTCGACTGCATGTGTCTTTATTAATTCTTCATAATTTACTGACACGATCACTTTTGTGTCAGTTTTGCCGCCATCCTCTGTTCATGTGTGATAATCTTATGCTCAGCAGGGCCATAATCCAAGAATAAATCAAGTGCCTCATTCACAATGTGGCTATAACGCATAATGAGAAGGAAAAAGAAAATCTATAACAGATCATAACTGATTAGCGTAGCAACAAACCAGGTTTATATTAGATACAAATGTTGGAAAACACATATGCAAAGTTTCTTTTAACATGAGATGTTAGTTTTAGAGAAAAATTATATAAACTGTTTGCATCTCGTGGATTTAAACACAAGTAATGTGGTAAGTAATGTATAATTACAATAATATACACGTAATACATCCATTTAAACAAATTTGGACTGATTAAAACTGCAACACTACTAACACACTTTCACTTATTCACATAACAAAACGGCTTTGCTCATGCATTATTCAAGTTAGCTTGCAGATTAATGCCATTCCCTGGTAAAAATTAACATCTGGCAGTTCTGTAACAATTATTTTCAGAACAACAAAAGTTGAACTTCACTTTCTTTCAAAACCGGAACATCACAAATATAAAATAAACAAAATCACAACAGGTTACGTAAGTTGAAAACCATGGACATTCGTGCGACGTTTTCTGCTATGATGGTTTTCATCTCCCCAAGGTTCAGTTCTGGAAGCTATTCAAGCCAAGTGCTGGTCTGACAACTCATTAACCAGGTTGTCTCTCATGAACACCTTTCTCTGTTTTAAAAGCTAATTGTTAGCCAGGTTAATGACAGCCACAACTTTGCTTCCTCAAGAAAAGGCAAGTCACAGCGCAGCTGTCACATTTCCCCATAAATTAAAAATAGTGGTGGTAATGCTTGAGCATTTTGACACTTTGCTTAACAGGTCCATACAACGAACAAAATAAACAGATACAAAGTGTTTTATTTGGAAGCTGACACATTTATTTGGCAATGCATTCTACTTTAATACTCAAAAAATCAATTTTCTTCATGTTTCTACCAGGAATAATTCTCTAATTGAGTCCCATCAAGTCTAAGCTTGGTAAGCAGATGTTGTTGGGCACATGAATATTTTAATTACTCATAATTTGAGTAACTGTTTTCCTGCCTAAGGCTGATCTGTAACATCAACATTTTTGTCCCAAGTATTCAGCCACATTTTGGCTATTTTAAATGAATTATTTTATTATTTTATGCTGTTTTGCCTGGAGCCAGACTGCAGTAAGCTTAGATTAGCAATAAGAACTGGAAGTGAGGGAAACAGCTAGCCTTTCTTGATCCGTAAAAAAATCCACCGATCAGCTCCCCAGCAGCTCAGCTGGTGCCAGCTTTTATTCTTATGTTTACACATGACAGTGGTATGGCTCTTCTCAATTAACTCTTGGCAAGACAGAAGAATAACTTCCAACATGTAAAGGTAAAGTTAACCTCCGGTTTAAAATAAATCTGCAATAAAAGCCTGCATGTAATGTCCTAATATCTAATTTATCTGCCACAAGCAGCTCAAACTCTCTCTTGTCAATGTCTGACCTTCAAGAGTTGACATTTCTCCCATGTTCACGATTCCCTGACCTCATTGTGTCCCCGGCCATTTATGTGTTACCATAAAATCATCTGTTTCTGGCAAACCAGCCATTAAGTGAGTTATGCCTGACTTGGCAGCCGGGAGGCAGCAAGGAAGGCCGTCCAATCCTGCAGACAGGCTAGTTCTAGTTCAGCGGCCCACACACACAAAAAAAGACCCCTTCAATCATTCCCATGGTCCTTATTCTGGGCAGCAAGCATGGTGTCTACAGTTTCCCAGGCCCCTCCTAAAAAATGACACATTCTCAGACCAGATGCTTCAGACAGCCAGTACAGAGCTGTGATTATTAACAGGGCCTTCTTTTTTGTGAGGCCCAGCCTATTTTTAACCAAGGATGAAAGTTTGAATATCCTTCCACCCCTTGAGCACACTAACAACTGCTGCCAGATACTGGAGTTTTTGAGCCCAGACTGGGGGTGCTTGGAGGGCATGGCTCCTATTCGGAGCAGCGAGACAGCGCTGAGCTGTGTTACTGGCAACGCTACATTTGCTTTCTCTCACTGCGCACAACCCACAGATGACTGCAAAAAAACAAAAAAAAAAAGGACCATCGATGAGTGATTGAGAATGCTGTAAAGTTGGTCCGGACCTTTGAGAAGACATGTGACTGCCTTCGTGTTCATTTGTTGGTTGGCAATGATTGCCAGGGGCATTCCAGGAGGGTATATTTCTCATACATTCCTACATGTTTGCATAGGTCTCTGCTGTGGGGGCTGTCAAGAACGAGATGCAGACAACAAGCTGGGCTCTAGAGCAGAATGAGGGCTGTCAAAGCTTTGCTCTGTTAGATGACGATGAAGACAGACAAATGCTTACACACAGGACAAAATAGTGCCTGCTGTGCAGAACAAAGACGAATGATTGCTTTCGGTGACTCTGTTTTCAGGGCGGAGTTCCCTTCTTTGGTGCTTACTCAATCTGGACTGGGAAATGATTTTGAAACAAAAGAATATTTTCTTGTTATTCTGCGCTGCCCCCTCTGATCATCGGCTCCTCTGCCAGATGATTGTTGTCAAGAAAACAAATGATGCAGCGCACACATGTTCACTGTGTGAATGTGTGTAGTCTCCTTGTCCTTATGATTTCACAACATGATCAAACCCACAAGAAGCTGAGATTAAAATTCCTCTGTGTGCTATCTGTACAGTAGGGGGAGTGAGGGGATTTAGTTGGGAGGCCAGACAAAGTGCCATTTAAATGCATCATTCTAAGATCTTGAAAACGGCTGTGTTTAGACGTCTTGGTTGTGACGCAGTTTACGCAGTCTGTCTGGGTCACATTCATTCTAAGCTTCAAGAACTCTAAAATGTTACAAATAGCTTTTTTTTAAAAAAAATATATTTTTAAAGGTTTGTGGTCAAACTAATCCCCAGGCTATAATATTTCTCCCCATTCACTTAACGGACAAAAAGTCTCAAGGAAAGGGGAGGAAAAAGTCTCAAAATAAAACTTTTTAAATCTTTTTGGTTAGACACAAAATTGAATGTGCAGACAGTTGGCAGTTCATGCCTCAGCTCAGCGTCAGCTGAGAGAGCATCTAATATGAGAATATCGCTGTCCTGGTGTTTGTCAAATCCTTCAGCTGTGTCCTTATGCTGTCTTTAAGCAAACACAGGTACAGATCATGCAAATTGTTTTTGCGTGCACATGCAACCGATAAGCCTGATATATCGCTCTAACAGGGGCTCTCTGCCAAAGAGTAAGAATTCCTCCTGCCCCTCAGACTTCTGCAGGCGCCATTCACCACTGCTCTGGAAATTACTTACCCAAGGGGAGAAGAGGAGAGAAACACTATTTTAGGAGTTTGCCTAAAAATATTTCACAAATAATGACAGGAATGAGTGTATACAGGTCAATGTGAGTTTATGAGTCACTAACAATGCCTGGGATTGTAAATGGGTTGGAAAAAGTATGTGATGCATAGAGTGAAGCGACTGTTTTTGTCTGTGTGTGCGTTCATTCTGCGAGGAGGGTAAATGGAAAGAACATGCAAAGTTCTCTCATTCTTTTTCTCTCTCAGGCTCACTGTGTCTTCCCCTTCAATCGGTCTTTCCCTCATCTCTCCATCTCTCTGGGGAAGGAAAGTCTCAGAGTTTCTCAGGAATGTTGACTTCTCTGTGCTTCGGTCCCTTGAGGGATGTTGGTAGGGGTCTTGACCCTTCTCCTCCTGTATCCCTGGAGCCTATCAGCTAACTAAGTTAGCATGAGATAACTCTCTCCTCCTGGCCCCCTCTCGCAGCCTCTTAGACTACCCTCCCTTTTTGTGTTTCCTTCACCCAGAGCTAATATGAGGCAGGACTTCATTAGAAGCAGGAGAGCATCTATCAAACTACCTTCTAATCTTGGCCTGTCCCAAAATTTGTCTTTCTACCCCTTTTCACACTAAGGCTATCACCTTTGCTAACCTGTTAGTGGGCAATGGTGCCATCCAGCCGTGTGTTTGTATATGTTGCAGTGATCCCGATCTGCTGAAATAAATATGTGAAATGGGAGAGGTCCATTCAATTTGTATCTGATCACACTTGACACTTGAAAATATACTTCTATTACAGTTGTGTGATATCATACAAAATACTTTACAGATGCCCAGAGTTATTGAATAGCTGCTCGGAGTTCAGCTGTCCTCCCAAGTGCCTCCATCAAGTTTATTCGGGCTGCGGCATGAGCAGATGCCTCAGGGAGCATTTTATATGTCATCAGAGCTGTACAGGTCAGTCACTTCCATTGTGTATGTAGTCTGTAATCAGAGCTACAGGGAAGTGGCAACACGTAACTTTTGGCCTAATAGGAAGCTGTTTTACTTCGGTTACATCAAATGCAGTACCAAGGTTTTGCTTATATCTTGAATGTAATTTGTTTAATCTGTGGCTGATTTGTTACGGCTAGGGATAAGTTGGGCTCCTTGTTAGGAGACGTTGCCTTTAAAGCCATACCCACAAACAGTTTTGCTTTACATATCTTATTAATCCTTTTAACCTGTTTGATTGAGCTTTGCCATGTAGATGTTTCATTCTTACCAAATTCAGTAATTTCATGTTGTTAAATCCACAAAGGCATACTCTCTAGTGATATCTGTATCTGTGCGGGGTAGTCTTCTGCAAACTGCCACTTTTAAATCAGAAAGCTTAGACACAAAACATTCACTGGCCTCTAAAGCTGAATGATTGACCCGTGCTGTGACCTCTCTGTGTCATGGAGGTTATATTCTTCAGTGCCACGACTTGAAGATGATTTTTAATCTGTCTCTTGTTTGCTGTATATTTTCTCAAGCTTTACTTATTTTCCTGTAAGGTCAGTAACCTCTCAGTTTTCTCCCACACACTCCCACAGTATATCCTGGCTCTAACATTGGTCTACCTCGTGTCCTCCTCACCCCTTTACATTGCCTGAGGTACTGCTTGAACTTAGGGACACACTTTGTCCCTCAGTGGGAGAACTTGGAACCCGGAGGAAATGGGCCCTTTTCCCCAGAACAAGACAGGCAATGCTCAAGAAAACATGAGGATCGGCTTTAAAAAAAGGAAACACGGAGATTAAATGGGGGAAAAAAAACTGACAGACATTGCATAAAAATGTGTCACTGCAAGGAGATGATGCTTAGTACAGGCCAAAGTTGCTCAGTTAGAAGGTCAAAGTTAGAATGTGAAGCTTCAAATGAGCAATGCATCTTTGAACTTGTGACCTAAAATCTGTATTTGGTTACTCTGCTACAAGTTATTTTGTGCCATTATTTGTTAGTGCACCCTTGTTCTGTTATACTATATATGAAACAAAAAAAAAAATACTGGCTATTATTTATTATTTATGATTTCCATTCTGGAACTGAAAAACAAAGGAAGTGGACAAGTCCATACCTTGTTTAAAATGAGCCACACAATTTTCCTCCCCCTCACTTGAGCCATTTATTGCTCGTCTCTTAAATGAACTAGCTGCTTGCAGACGGATA
>VUQK01027417.1:21791-32962 GCA_015106715.1 Bujurquina vittata | reverse complement strand
TGTTACCTACTGGGTCAAAATGAAAAACAGTAAAAAAAAAACAAAAACAAAAAACAGCAATTAACTGATGCAAGTTCACCTGGCTTGGAAGATCGCTGATGCCACCATGCATACAAACATGACGCTGAAGATTGGGTAGTTAAGCTGCATGGTGCCTTTTATGGTGAGAACCAACATGCTTGACACAGCCTTCACTGTAATGACCGTAACAGAGCCTGCGTGCCAAAAATACAGTTAAAAACAGAGCAAACCAAGTAAAGGCAACATGGAACAACAGCTTTGGTGCCTTTTAAACATCCAAAACATGGTAATGTTTCCTAATAAAGCATGGCAGCAGCTCGGTCAGAAATTGATTGGCTTCAATGCAGGACACTCACCCAACAGCGAAACCAGCAGCAGAATAATAACGAGGTAGTTAGCGCGGCGCCGTTTGTAGAAGTATAAAAGCAGGCAGAACGTGATAATCTCCAGGAGCTGTCAGTTAGAATAATAGCAAGAAAGAATCATTTTAAAAAGACATGAAACAATAGGACAATTACTCTTACAGCCAGAGAAAATGTGTATGCTGGATACCAACAAAAAGGGATCAAAAGGGCTGGAAATGTTTTTGTGTTCAGTGAAAGTTTGTGGAATATAATTAATGTGCAAAGGGAATACCAAATTAAAAAAGAAACTGCAAAAGAAACACAAGACACAATAGCCCTGTAGTTAATGCCAAATTGGTGGAGCTTGTCATGTCTTGTTATTACTGATGCTGCTTAAAGATCATAATGGCAACATTGTCAGATATGACTCCATCAGTCTATGTGATTCTTACAAAGCAGAATATCTGTTTCCAGCTTTGTTTTTACACAACAATGTTGAAAAATTGGGTAAATAAAAAGGATCTTACCATATACAGGAGAACAGGCCATCCTACAAGGTGCGTCACAATGTTCACTGCTGTAAGTTGTTCATGAGAGTTTGGTCCAAATGACACAAGAAGGTACGTCCCTCCTATAACAAGGATGTAGCCTAGGAAGACCAGCCCGTACTGCTCTGAAATATGACAAATAGAAAAGTTAGCATACTTAGAATTAAAGATGTTATGTACCCTGTACTGGACAATCTCTTTGACTATGCAATTTCAGTCAGTAGAGGAGCAAGAGGAAGCTGAAAAAATTTGCATAAATTGGCACAATTTTCAGATATTTAAATGTTAGTCAGTGCAGCTTTACAGGCAGGTCTTTATTCTGGACTTACTTGCAAAGTCCTTCGGGTTCAATTTCTCACGCAGGAAAATAAAGCCCAGAATTGAGCTTGCTGGAAAACAGTTTTAAAAGGAACAAGGTGAAGTTTTAATTTGTATAACGTTTCTTTTAATGGGTTGGGTAGAATATTTATCTATTAAATGACTGGCAATACATTTCTGGACATGGAGTGAATACTCACTCAGGAAAGACACAGCATTGATAGGGGCTACAATAGAAAGAGGAGCAAACGCATAAGAGACAAAGTTTGCCAACTCCCCAAGACAGGTGAATACAAAACCTGACCACCAGGTTTTAGTGCGATAGAAGGCACGCTGGTCCTTTGCTCCTGCTAACTTCACGTGGCTGTGTTTCTGCAAGCAAAAAAAACATGCAGGTTAAACACGGCTGTGACAGAGCACAAACAGGAAATCTACAGCAGCACACGGCATAAACAGGGCTTGAACTAAACCCTGTAATGACAAAACTTTGCCCAGAAGCTATGTTGATGCAGAACATTGACATAAGATGGCATGACTCACACAGATAGTGGAACAATTTATATAGATGGGATATAAGACTGATTTGGTTTTTAGAGAAGAAGCACCTGAATGGTCAAAGAGATGCTGACAAGCACATTCCCAAAAATTGCAAGTAAAGTCCCAATGAGGTTGTCCTAAAAGGAAAGGGGAAAACATTTATTAAATTCACTCAGGTTCAATAAAATGATCAAAGACATATGCAAACAGTTAACTTTATTAAAACATATATAAAGCAGAGCGATAAAACCGGATGTGCTGGCGTTTTTGTCGACAGCAAACGTACTACGTGTCTATCAAGCCAAATAAAATGAGACATGAATGAATCTAGATAAAACACAAAGCAGAAGGCCTAGACGTAGAAGTTGTTCTTTAATCTTGATCAGACGTGCTTAAAAATGAAAATAAAAAAAATAAAAAACACTCAGCACCAGAACCAAAAGAAGACCGAAAGGGAGTGCCATAAATGGGATACCGATTGTTACGCCCTGTCAACACTTATAAAACAAAAACAGGAAACAGACTTTTTCTCCTCACTTTTCTTACTAAATTAATTTTTTAAATCGTGAAAATAGAACCGTGTTACGCGTTTCGTCACCTGCTACTAAAGGGAAAGGTAAACCTGAAGTATTAATAGACAATTATAACGTAAACTGTGTCTCACCGTGTAGGATCCTCCTGCGTTATTGCTGGCCATATCTGTTAAATTCAGACGCGTCCTCAGAAAAACACCAGAAATTTCACCTTGTCCCGTTGCTTCTGATTTTACACAAATATCTACCGCTCATTTTTCTTTTAATGCATTTTTGCTGTTGTTGTTGTTAGCTATGCACACAGGAAGACACCATCTTTGAGACGAGGAGCATCTCATTTCCGGATTGACTTCACCTGTTTAGGCTACGTTCTGACGCAAGACAATTGGTTTAAACCACGTGACCGCGCACGCACCAGCATTTAATTACAAACTGCTTGAGCGTGCAGCTGATAGTTAAGGGGTGTCTGGCATTTATTATATGTATTGAATTTTAACTTTTATTATTATTCTTACTGTCTTTTTATATAGCTTCTCTTATTATTATTTGTTGTAGTTCAGCAATTTGTCAGCAGTACTTTATGAGAACACTAGGGTGTGCTATTGAGTTAAAATGGGGCAAACAACTTTTCCTGCAGAGAAAGCTTAAATACCAGTACCTTCTTTAATCTTTGATCACTGCCACACATCCAATTTTAGTATTTAATGTCCTCCTGAGACTTTATGTAGTAGTCATAAAAAGTTACATTGAAAGGTTTTTTTCCCTTGGTTCTCGGGAGGAAATATCCATTACAAACTATGAGGTAACATGTTCATCTCCAAAATTATTTGTAATGGGAAAAAAAACCTTCCAAAAAGAACTCACCGTGCCATCTTACAATCTTATGATCATGACTAACACTGATGGCATGTTTTCCGTTTTCTTTGTGTCATCGCAACAAGGAAGGAGCGACAGTACTGTACGTCAGTACTTTTGTACTTTTGTACTTTTTATAAAAGTAGCTTTGAAAAAAACAAAAACAAAGGTAGGTCAAGGGTGTGAACTACTGTTTTAACAGTCAGTAGAGTTTTTTTTAAATATTTGTAAAGGAGATTCAGATCATTTAAGAAACTGATGAATCATTGCTTTCATATACAATATTGACAGGGAAAAAAATCTGCGGTAACTCCGAACATTTGGTGAACAGTTTTCCATGCATCTTTGCTTTTCAATTCGTGAACTCTATAACCTAAACTAAACTTAGCAACAAAAGTTACAAAGTCACCAAAAAAAGACAAGAGTTTGATTTGATATTTATATTCTTATTACTTCCCTAATGATAACTTTACAATCTTGATTTAAGCACCAAGATAATTAATAATTTTAAAACCCTGTAAAAATTAGACTCATTTCTTTCAATTCATTTGCTAGCCACGTGGGGAAGGGAAACACCACATCTATCATTTGATCTTTGATTGTCATTTAATTGCATTTAACTGTTTGCTTAATATCACTCTGTAAATACCTGAATATATGAAATAGAAAATAAAAATGCATTTCTGGCAATCTTCCCCCTGTACTTCTGACATTTATACTGGAGGAACTTTTCTTAGTCATTTTCTTTCATTCAAAAGCACTGATTTTTTTTTTAACTTTTAATTGCCAGATTATATTTTTTTATTCCTCAGCTACATCTGGATGCCCTGATCTGAAATTGATGTATCCACCCTCTTCTCCAGAAAAGCCCAAAAGATTACGAGGAACTCCACTGAAAACAGCTGCACAATTGTACATGTAGGACATGTTGTGCATGTTATTTTAGTCAACTGTTATTGCATGAATTCACATCTGTAACTCATGCAGACATTGCAGAGGCTGCCTCAGTAAGCAACATCTTAATGTCTGTAGTTAAAACATTTTTGTCTTAAAAAGCAAACACACACACATACCCCTAACATACACGTGCACACACACGCAACCTTTCTTTGCCTTCGGTGCCTGTCACAGATTAATGCTTCATTCCAGTAGCTCATTTAGAAATGAGTTACGGGAATGAGACGTGGTGTTATGGACTGTAGCTATTTATTGAACTGACAGTGATTATAGCTCACCGACTGTGAACAGGTGCTTCATCCTTAGGCTGTTAACAGGTGCATGCAGGTATGCAGGCGATTTGTTTTCTTACTCTGTTGTAAGGAATGACTTAAGATGTTGCTTTACAGTGTCAAGAAAATATTCATATAAAAAGATAAGGAAGGTGTTACAGCATTAAAACGTTACTTAGCATAATAAAGCTTTATTTTTTGCAGCTTAATTATAAGCACTGAGAAACTCAGATTTGTGGGGGATTTGTTTTTGGTTTTTTTGGAGTCTAATTTAGTTTCAATTAATTTGTTTCATCTACTCTGGGTTTAATTTAGCTTGTGTGCTTTTGTTGCAGTTCAGTTAATTGCAAAGCTGGTGTGATTTAAATGTAAGTTGAAATTTGAATAAATAAAATAGATGTGCAGGAAAATGAGACTTAAGAAGAAAAAACAAATGAAATTATGCATTTAAAAACAGTATGGAGAAAAACAGTAAAAAAAATTCATGGCTCTCTTATGTTTTTTTTATATATATAAATTGAATGCAAACACCATCATAAATATCTCTGGCCTGTCAGAGGCAGGTAAAGGTGTGTTCCTTTCTTAGGACTAGAGGTCGTGCATGCAAAGTAGACAGACCTGTTCACTGGCACCTCTGATAGCTTTGAAGATAGGCAAACGAATGAATTAACGGGCCGATGTACATAAATTGCTGAATCAGCAAAGGTCACATTTTCAAAGTATCCATAATGGCAGAGAAAATTTATTTTAATTATACTGAATTATACTGATTCAGTTTGTGCTTGAATAATCAGTTTATTAGCTCAATTTTTAAATAAAATGAAAAAATTAAAAAAGAAAAAAAGCATTATAATTTGCTTGACCATCACTCCTAATATCTGCTTATTTATGTTTTTGTTTTTTGTTGGGGGTTTTTTGTACATGTGACTGCAAAAAGTGCCAAGTCTTTTTGTTTTAGAAATAACAAATGTTTGTATTTTTTTCTATATAAAGAATGAAGAAAATGTTTATTTTCAAAAGACCAATCAGTCAATCAATAAATTGTTACATTGTTTTGCATTGTTAATTTACAGCTATTTTTTCTATTTAATTCCCAACCTACAGAAATTGCTAAAGATGACTAAGAAAACCAGAAAATAGTCACATAATTATTTTTTCCCTTCTCTGGGTTTTTTTTAACTCTAAATTAATTCTCAGAATTTTATATTCATGGGTACAGTATTTAATCTCTTTATCACAAACCAATAAATTTACCTACTTTTTGCATTTCTTGGTTTCCTTGTACAAATTTTTTTTTTCCTTTTGCTTTGTGTTCCAAAGAAGTTTCTGTGATATTTTTAGACTTTACCGACATACTCCTTCGGTGCCAAGTTAACAAGCTTGCATTTTTAAATAAACTGCTTTAGTGCTGAAAATGCTTCAAAGGAAGAGCTTTGAAGCTTTTTCAGCCAATGCATCCTAGAATTTCCATTTTTAACCTTCAGGAAAAACATGCTCTTATTCTCAATCCCCTAAAATATATATTATTATTACATTGTGTTTACTTTCTACACATTGCCTTTGGTTTCTATTTCTTTTGCTGACTCCTTGTGATGCGTGGGTGCTGTCCACCATCTCTGGAGGAATGTGTGAACGTTAGTGTTGTAGTGTGTATGTAATAACTGCTTGGCCTGTTTTAAAAGTCAAACAGACCGGCATCCATTTGTAATGAGTGAAGAATGCATGTACGTTAAATAGGAAAAGGGAATGAACGGGATGCATTCATTGCAGTATGGCATCAGGCTACAGGAAGTCACTTCTCCATGAGGTGATACTCCAACTTGTAAAGGAATGTGAACACGTTATGAAGTGGTGGTGGAAGAGCAGGCTTTTCCTAAATCCTCTGCAAGTCCGGGCTTGTTGTGAACACCTGTAGCAATGAGCCCAAAGTGACAGTGACTTTACAAAGAATGCTGGATTTAATATTTCAGTGCAATCAAGTACTTCTTGTGACCGTGGGTGTTATGCTGGTTGCATGAACAAGTCAAGTTTTTTGGGCATCCGTTCAAAACTTTGGTTTCGATAAGATTGTGTGCATATTGAGCCATCATCCAAACCGGATAAAGTAAGCTGCATGACAAAAGGTTTTCTTAGAAGCGGTTTTTAGTCTGAATAAAAACACGGATATCAGCTCAGGATGAGCAGATAGAAATATCCAATAGTGACAAAAGGTTGCTCATTCACCCCACTTCCTCGGGGATAAACGCTCGGAAACAGACGGCAGCTGCTCTGTGAAAATTTCACCATAAAATTGCTCTTTTTATGACTCGCATTTTTATGTCAGGCACGATTTCTGACATCCAGCATGCCATTTCAAAGATTCTAATCCTGATTCTGCCTATAACAGGAAAACTATCAGTTCTCAGCTTTGATACAATTCACAGTGATTATCCCCTCCAGCCAACCTAATCACGCTAAACTCTTTCACATGTGCAGACCCATTTATGGAGGCAGTGTGCACCAAATGAGACAAAAATCAAATACATTTAAAAAAGCAGTACTAATCTTACATTCTAGTGGCACTATGCCTGCTCTGTCCAGTCAGGACATTGTTTTCTGTAGGTGTCATACCTGACTAATAATATATGTGTCAGAGCAGAATCACTCTGTGACATAATCTCTATAATTAAGGATTTCCTTTGCATGTAAGACAATGAGAAGTTATACTGGATGTATAAGACATTTCTGCCTGGAGTAGAAAAAGTTAATTATTAGGATCGGAGGGCAGCATCATCCTTATATTTATGAAGATGTCACTTAGCTGCATGTTAATTTAGGGTCAAGGTCATATTTCTCATGTTTTTGGTTTTTATATCAGTTTGCATATGCTAGCTCTAATATTTTCCTTTATCTGATTTTTAGCTAAATGAATAAAAAACATATTTTGACATCACTGGGGTATAAGTTTTACATGCTCACCAGCACTTGAATACTTCCCTAGCTACTTATGTGAGCATTTAATGCAGAGAATTAGATATCACAAATATATTTGTGTCATAGTTGCATGATTCATAACTACACCATACATGAAATTACCGCCGAGTGGGCATGACGTTTATGCCCACTTAATGCTTCATGATGGGTGATGACTGTGCGGTTTTGCTTTGCTTCTGATAACTTCTTTCCAATTTTCTTTATAGTTAACAGTTAATCTTTGTGTATGTGTGACATGAAAACTGTTAAATAATTCCTCTACATCTGATTTCCCACCTTACAGAATTTTAGCTTTAAAGTTATTGCACCATACTCTGTGAATTAGCACGGAATTGACCCAGCGACCTGTATACCATCCTTTGTCATAATCATGGAGACAGTGTTGTGAGAACCCACATTCAACATGGTCTACAGCCTTTTTTTCTCCCCCTCTCTCATTTGCAGTTATGACAAGAGTAAGATAACACTTTCCCTCAACTCTTGACCCCGATGCGCTGTATACATTACACATCTGAGATTGGGGCCGTAAGATATTGTGTGTAGCGGTGACTATGGATTAGATGAAGACTTCCTCTGTTCCTTCTTTGGTTTGCATGTGCTTATACATTGCTATATATTATTTATTTAAAAGTTTCCCACTGGTATGGTTCAGTGGTTCACTGTGTGATGTGCATGTTTGTACAAGTGTCTTGAGGTGTGTGCATGTAATAATGAGTTCATGTACTAATGAGCGAGGATTGTACAAATATATGCAACATTCTTAGGCTTGGAGTGAAAGCATACAGTGTGCAAGATTTTGCATATAAGTGTGTGTATATAGACAGCATGAGCTTGTAAACGCTTCTTGGTTGTCGCCCTGACTTGTGTAGTGAGACAGCCGGCTGCGCTCAACTTTATCCTGTCTGCCTAAATAAAAACAACCTTTTTGTGTTTGTGTGAGGCAGAGGGAAAGACATGGAAAGCGAGAGAGACAGAGACAGAGAGAGATCTTGTCTGTTTGAAATCTGAGCATAGACAGGAGAGTGGGGCGAACAAAAGGCTGTTTAATTTTCTTTTTTTTCTTCTGTTGTCTTTGGTTGTTCCTTCATATTTTCAGCACCCTGCAATCACAGCATCTTGTTAGCCTTGGATTCAGGTTAAACTTGTTGCAGGAGATGACAACTCCCTCCTTCCCTTCCTCCATTCATCTCCTCACCCACCCCCCTCACTCACACACACACGCACCTCCTCCTCCTCATGTCTTCTCCAGGCTTCTATTAACACTTGTGCTGTAATTTGTGTTTATTTCAAAATGGGTGACAAGTTGCTTTTGTCTTAAAGGCATGGCTGTCGGTCTCCACTCCTCTCCTCTTTCAGCTCGTCCCTCTTCCCCTCCTCTTCTTTCTTCCCCCTTTTTATTAGCAGGTGACTTTCCTTTAAGAAAAGTCTTTAAATCGCACAACAGCAGGTGCATGTGTGGTGGATATGATTCAAAAAGACCATGCTGGTCTGAGGCAGACTGAGCCAACAGCACTATGCACATTTCAGTTTACAGTGTGTGATGTTGATACCTAATCTGTGACGTTTAGAGCCTATAATTTAGGCTGTAAAAGACAATGTTTCCATATTTATGATCTGCCAGGATTCAAAAGTTTTGTCAGCTTTTATCCAGTTTTTGGGAAGTCTTTTATTCTGAAACTGATCTAAATACAGATTAGAATCAACAGTCTTTCTGCATTTATGCTTTCCTGTATAACCATCTCAACCAAGTCTTTCTTTTACCTGCTTGAAGTTAATTAGAAAATGTTTACTTTTTTGACATGCAAATTTCATATTCAAGTGTTGTCTCAGCCATGTTCAAATCAAAGCATTCCAGTCCTTGTTAACATAGTCAGAAAATGATGCCGTGTGCGTTTCATTACAGTTCCCTTGAAAATTGATCTGACGGATCTCAGTTTTGAGCGTTTCACTCGTCATTCACTCATTTTGTTGTTTTCATAAATCCTATATTAATCATAACAGTCAGTTTCCTCTTTGACAGCTTGACACTTTACAAGAAGTCTGGTTCACCCTTACATGGTTCAATAATGCGCATAGAAAGCCATTTTCAGATTACTGCTGGCTGGCTGAACTGTTGCAAATTGATCCTAGAGTGTATATAAAATATGAGCATAACCTGTTTTTCAGACATAAAAGTGACGCTGAAGTTTCTTAACCTCCTCAGACCTGAGTTCCTGTTTGCGTTGCATTTTTAATTTCTCCTAGATATTTGTGATTAGATGGACCTGATATGTTCATAAACTAAGCTTCCACTTCAAACAGGAAGTTGTATTTTTTTACAGTGCTGTTGCACACTTTTGTAAAATAAATGTCCTCAGATATGCAGAATGAAGAATAAGGAGCAGCAAAGCCAAAATGTAATGTCCCCATATGAGGAAGCAGGGTCTTAGGAGGGTAAATCTGCATTACATCTTCACCAGCAGACAGTGACTCCTTTGGTTGCGAAACCAAGTCTAAAAGTAGATTTAATAATGAGTCAAAGCAGCACAGACCCCTCTTTTATCATTTCGAAGATATTAAAAACATCTGTCAAAATACAGCTTGTAATGGGACTGCTTTAGTGTGTTAGATTAATGTCTGACAATAAATAATGTTCTGTGTTCTTCTACACATCACACAGGTCAGCTGTGACACACAGCGTGGTGGAATAGATCGTAATAATGCAGCGCTCCACTATATAAATCCTGCATTACTCACATGCTCGCACACCCTCATCTAGTCTAGTCATTTTGAACCCACTAATTTACTGGTCATTATTGAACTGAACTGATTATCTGCAGAACATTCCACTCCTACTACCGCATTTTTACAAATCTGGCCATACAGTAGGTGTTGCCCACCGAGCAGCAACCCACTGGAGCTGAAAAATAAAACCAGCAAATAAGTGCCAAAGACTACAGTTTGTCCAGTGAACACATGGGGCTGACTCCAATTCCTACAGATTCCCATGTTAAAGTCTCCACCTTCAAAAATATAATTAACATGTTTATAGCCTTCATTTTGATCTGTACTGAAGGTGAATTTTATTCTATAACTCATCTATTTGGATGTTGCCATGGCGTAAAGTCAGAGGTGTGGCAGCTTTGATTGACAGGTGTACTAATACAGGCACAGTGCCAACATCTCCACTAAATCCAGTCACTGAACGGGGCCTCTAAACTATGTTTGTCATTTCGGTGCCTTTTGGAACATTTTTAATGGCTTTATTAGACAATCTCTGTTGCCTGTTGTGTTGTGCAAGCTCTTGTGTATGATAAGTGTATGATAATATTACTGTTACTACTCTGTGTCTATGTGTTGGACCCCTCTATGAATCTATGAATCCAAATGCAAATAATAAATGCCAACTTTGAGGCTTCAAAATGTACAGTAGAGTCCACAAACTGTAAGACAACACAGTGTTTAGATCCATCTTTTATAAACATTCAGTGCTGACCACTCTGAATTTTGGAAATGATGGCCTTAGTTCATATGAAACAAATTCCCAAACTCAATAGTAATGGCATATTTAACTCAACATTGGTGCTGTGTTGACCAAAATTACTTTAAATCCGAAATTACTGTAAATATTAAGCATATTATGCATAGAATTAAAAAAAAAACATTAGGTTTTAGAAATATTTTTAGCAGCTACAATTAAGTAGAAATAAAAAAATGATCTAATTTTGCAGTGGGGTTAAATGGCTAAAATAAAAAAAAAAAAAAACCAGAATAACTTATGGGGGCAAACTTTCCCTTCCTACCAACCCTAGGGGGCACGGCCCGTGCCCCGGC
>VUQK01027417.1:0-21771 GCA_015106715.1 Bujurquina vittata | reverse complement strand
CTGTGTTGAAAAAAATTACTGGAAATCCGAAAGGACGGGAAAAATGAAGCAAAGGTGGCATAGAAGTAAAAAAAAAACAGGAGGGGGGAGAAAAAAAATAAGAAGCTACAATTAAGTAGAAATAAAAAAATGATCTAATTTTGCAGTGGGGTTAAATGGCTAAAAAAAAAAAAAAAAAAAACCAGAATAACTTATGGTAGCAGACTTTGGCTGCAGACCAAGCCTAGAGGTCAGGGACTGTGCACCAGCACGTCAATCTTCCTTGTTCCCTGTCTGCATTGAGGCGCACCCTGCTTCGGCTCTTGAGCAGGGCACTCTGTGATTGTTCCGGATTATTGAGAAAAAAAGGAGTGCGCGGTTCCTCCAATTCGCCGGCAAGCCACGACTTGTAGACTGAAACTGGGTGCGAGTCGAAGAAAGGAAAAGGGAGGGAGACAGAGAGAAGTAGATTACAGGAAAGTATCACAGGTGAACGTGTCAAAAATAATGATCTTCCACCTAATAAAAGAAAACCTTTGTTAAGTAAGAGTAAATGTGAATATTAGACACATTTATGACAGCTTTCTTCGTTCATTGTTTCTAAAATAGGATATATAGGAGAAAAATCACTACATTTTGATCATTTTGCACAAATATTTAGGCAATAAATTCGAGTTCTGACAGACTGCACAAGAGAAAGAAAGACATAAAAAAAATCTAAGTGAAGGAGAGGGTGTAAATAATATCATAAATAGTATTCACACTGTAAATATAGGGAATGTGTGTGCAAGGATGAAATGCCAGCAAAAAAAAAGAGTTTCTGTCTGTGAGTTTCATTAGTGAACCCAAGGCAAGGTGGTCTGAACATGTTCCTTGCTTTATTTGGGATGAAGCAACAGGCCCTGGAAAGCTCTCCTCCTCCACTATCCCACGGGAATATCACCACTCATCCATAGACACACTGGGACAGAGGGATGATGGGTGGATGAGGAAAAGAAGAAGGAGGAGGTGATGGGAAGGTGCAGAGAGAAAGACAGATGTTTATCGACGAGGAAAGGAAAGGATGTGTGGACGAGTGTGTCTTGCTTTATTTAAGAATGATAATTGATCAAGCCGCTCTCCACACATGCCTGATTGGGCTTTGTTTCCCAGAAATGTGTGCTTTTAATCTTGGTGTACACCATACTTGCACTTACCTGCAAAAATGGTGACAGCACATTTGTGTGGATGTCCTGGCAAATATGACCCAAGATCACACTGTGCAATGTTCGGAAAAATGCTAAAGCATATATATTCTTTTTACTTTTTACTACTTGTGTTTGTCATTTCTCTTGTTCTTTGGTTCACTGAGGTTTTCATTTAATGTGTCACCAACCTGCACTTATGCACGCTCCGTTAGTCATAATCAATCAAGGACAACACTGCCCTTTAATTGCAGTGAAGAGCAGATTGTTGCAATATGATGCTGCACAGAGAACATGAACTGTACTGTATCTCCCTTAAAAATAGATACTGTGGTATAATATGCCTGCAGGAAATGGTTTACCAAAGTATCAGGTTCAGCATTCCCTTCAGGCTGTCAGGGGCCTCAGGCTGCAGAGATGGAACAAATGCACCCTGGGTAGTTTCAATTGGAATTACTAATGTAGTATTGCCTTGTGCATCACTGCTTCTTCTCTTTTCAATCATAATGTCACTCAAACAGACAGAATTATAGCTAAAAAATAATTCTTATATTGGGATAGTTCACTGATAACACTATGCCAACATATTGTGTCTCCAAGGAACTAAGACACAATACGTCACGGAGGTTGCTGGTGGCTAACTTTAGTGAAGGCAAAAAAAACCATCTTGACACTGATGTTTGCATGTATTCACTCTTTATTCTAAACAAAGCTAACCAACTAGCTTTATATTCAACATGCACATGGCTTCTCATCTAACTACCTGCAGTTCCCAGATAGTGAGCATTAATTTACTAGGAAATCTTGGAAATCTTTTACCAAAAGCTAAATGTACCCGGGTTTTTTAAACTGTCTAATGTGCTTATGTCACATTAAAGCTAATGCTACTTTCTGTGTGTTTGCATGCTCTGTAAAGTGGACTTTTACTTGCACTTTTACACCTGGGAATCTTCCACCACTTTGGGTCAGAGTGCAATCATGCACATCTTTAAGTAGCTGCTAGTTGCGGCAGAAAAGATTTCCCCAGAGGCCATCTATGAATGGAGTTTGCATCTGCCCCTGCACCAGGGGTCAAGAATGAAACCTGATATGAAGATGAGCCCAACAGCTGCTGTCTATGAACATAAATTGGCAGTGATGTATTGTTTTAACTTTTTTTTTTTACCCCTGTGTTGTAATTTTGCCAGATTCTCAGAGTTAGTGTCTGAACTCTAAATCCACAGAACACGGGTGACTTGCATGTCAAGCTGCTGCAATTTTCATTAAAACATGTAAATAAAGTCACACAGCTCTAAGGTTTCAGTGTACTTCCCAATAACAAATGCTGTCAGGATCAATTGCTACTAATTACTAGTCTGTCAGATACTGTTTCTTTAAATCTTAACGTTCAACACTCAACCTGAGTTTCTTGGCATTCGTTTTGCTCTTCATATAAGGGGTTTGTCTGTTAGTTGATATGGCACAGCGGAGAGATCTCAGAGGTGATGCCATATGAGGAGGCGACACTATCGCTTGTCTGTATCTGCTATCTTTGTTTCTGTGTGTGTCTTTTTCTGTTAGTCTGTGTGTGTTCATACAGGTGTTATACCACAGCCCTTGCTATCTTATGTTGTGTTCCTACCATTGCAGTAAATAAATAAAACAGCAATCACGCTATGCAAATACAAAAGTGAACTCCCAATCTGTTGCAGGCCTTCCCTGCAACAGTATAATCAACATACTTTGGAAGAACAGTAGACATTACTGCAGAAATAATATAGAGATAATGTAATGAAAGCATAAAGGTTCTTGCTGTTATCTGCTGCAGACTGCACCTGCTTCAGTCTGCAAATAATTTGTCTGAATGTCTGCTGTTGCAGACTTTTCTTTTTTATACAGTCTGGTTTAGATTTATGTTGTTCAGAGAACACAAGACTTGTTCCACAGAGCTATATTTGCTTTTTATCACTCAGCGCTCATTTCTTGAAACTGAAGGAAACCAGCCTTACTCTTCTCCTCCAAGATGTCCCAAGCAGAGCTCAGAAAGCTCATTTGTATTGAGCAATTCAATCACCTTATTCCCTTCCCTGCTTCCCCTGCCCCGGGCGAGTATTGTCTTAAATGCGATTAGCCAATATGTCACGTGCTGAAACTTTAAAGTGGCTGTAAAATTCCAAATATTCATCTTCTCCTTTTGTAGATTCCCAATCTTTTCTTTGGCCTGTTCTTTCTGACATTACCATATGCTGCTCCATATTCTTCCTGTCGCTTCTTCCTCCCTTATTTTTTTACACGTTCACCCCCTATTTTTACACCTAACCCTCCCCCTTGCTCTCATCCTCCCCACTGATCCTTCACTCAGGGCAATGTGGAGTTTCTGGGAGTGGCTGCTCATGGCTTGGTGGTTGAAGTAGTAAAAGTGGGACCATTGAGGTGGGGGTAGGAGGGGATCTTTACAGACTCTTGGAGCCTCTGTAGCTCACGTAAAAGGGACTCTACTTAAACAATCTCCTTCATTCTCATCAGTATTACAGGGCTGAAGGAATCAGAGGTCAATAAGGCAAACACACATTGGGAAACTAGCTGCACAAAGTTCTCATAGGTTAACAAATTATTCTAGAAACAATGCGCTTTTTTATGAACACGCACTGGCTTGTATCCAAGCCTGATTACATTGATACAATAGGCTTTTATTTTAGCAGCTGACTAAGAAAACGGAATCACAATAGAATTAGAACAATGGCGAACTTAAGTGTTAGAGCAACAGTGTTAGACTACCACAGGAGGAAGCCCTGGTGCTCTGAAAGTAATTTCATTTTTGTTTTAGTTATAACAAAAAGAAAAACAAGAGATTTTTCTTTTGGACTGTTTTTAAGGCTGAAAAAAATTACCTGTAAAATAATCAAAATAAAATAATCAGGTACTACAGCAGTTGTCTACCAAGCTAAGTGGCATTAAAAAGCTAATTATAAGAAAATGGGAGAAAAAAGTACAACTGGAGTTAATGTGAGTACTTCCATATACAGGAGGTATTGATGCTGGAAGGTTTAACTTTATCTTTTGTTTGTTTGATACTTGTAATGTGTGAGAAACTATATAATTTATCAGCCTCTGCAGCTAGCTTTAAAGCATGATCTCGCTTGAAAATTGCTAAACAAATGAGAAATGTTGATGCTTCTCTGTGCTCACAGTCAGTGGCCTTAAATGTCTCAATGTGTGCTAAGTTTGTTGATTCACTTCTGCACAGGAAAAATATCTCTCTTGTTTTGTTTTCTATGTCATCTAAGGAAGATAATGTTGCATTTTTACCTCCGCCAAGGCGGTAATGTTTTTGGTAGCAGTTGCGTATTTGTCATTCTGTCTGTAAACAGGATACCTCGAAAAGTACTATAATGATTCTTAAAAGTGTGGTATGTAACGTCAACATATAGAAAGTACTGTAAAACATTTTAAAATATTGTGTCACATTTCACCTCTGATCAGACTGATTGATCTGATTGATCTGAAGGTCAAAGTGATAATAATGCCGCATAGAGCTATTTAAAAATATGTTTCTTACTACCGTTGTTTGTATTGGCAACATATAGCCATAAAGGGAATGACATATGGGGATTCTAAATATCAGCTTACTTTGGACCTCTGACCCCTTCTTCAAGGTCAAATAAGGTCAAACTTTCATAAACTGTCTTTTATCTTTAAAACTCTGCTTAAAATTCTGCTGCCTTTGTTTGTATTGGCAACATTTGAGAAATGATAGGGGTAGATGGGAATTCTAAATACCACATTATAGGTTGCATCCAAATATCATGTCACATTTGACCTCTGACCTCACTTTAATGTTTCACATCTACCTGTCTTTCAAGTTGACCCCAAAATGTGTTCTGCTCTTAGAGAAAGTATTGTCAAGTGAAAGAAAATGAAACAACATAAATAAAAATAAATAAATAAATACATTGTTTTACTCAAATATATGTCACGTAAATTAAAACAAGCTTCAACAATAATAATAAAATAAAAGCCTGCATGTGTTTTTACTGCAGTACACACTTCTTAAAGTAATAAAATATAATACTATTCCCTTTAAAGTAAATGCTGCCCACAGATTGAGTAGCCTTGGTGGAGGTTTGCCCTCTTAGAGTGCTTCTTGTTTTTACTGTGGCTAGATTTCTCTATGAGTGTACTATGCATGTACGGATGTAATTACACACAGCACTTCATGGTGTGGTTTAAAGTAGCTTGTTTATGCTTGAATTTGTCGTGCAGCCTATGAAGATGGCCCATTGTATAGGTTATAATTATATACGACTGCCTCTTGTTGCCTCTTGTGGGACTGTTTTTAATGTACATTTAACTTTTTGACTGTTCATCTCACTTTGTAGCCTCTCTTTTGTGGGCATAGCAAAGTCAGCTAAACCAAATGTCCCCCCTGTCAGCCCATACTTTGCATGCATGTGTGTTTTTGGAGCTGCTTCACCAACGGAAATGATGAGATATGCAGTTCATTGTGCACAGTACTGTACATGATACAAGCTAATTCACAATAAAAGCCGCTCAAAGCAGCGGATGCTTTTTAAAGGCACTTGAATTCATCATAGTAGTAACTTATGGCTCCAGATACAACAAGGAATTACTGCGGAGACCGAAGGACATCAAAATGTCATATGAAAGAGCATTTCACTTACACGTTCCACATTCTAATATATTTTATATAAATATATAAAAATATTAGATTTCATTTTTAGTTTTTCCAGAGTAATGACATTCAAGCTGGTGTCCCAATTTTTCCTAATATTCAGCAGTAACTACAGTGTTGCTACATTTTCACCATCCTTAGAGCCTGAACATAAAAAATTGACTAAATGCAATAAGAGAAGGAAGCCTTGGATTTCTTTGACGTTGTTACATTGCCTTAAAAACCGTGTATGATAATACTGCATGTCTAGCAATGCTTTATGGCAGTACATTTTTAAACAATATCAGGAAAGTGGATATGTATGAGAACACAGCAGGTAACTGTGGTAACAGCAGCAGGGATGGGAAAGCTTTGCCGTTGCAGAAAACATGATAGGGCCTTATAGTAACAGGTGCACACTGTTACCATAAGGGCTTGGTTCCGAGTATGAAGGAACCAGTAGACAGTATCACGCCCGGGGCTCCTTATATCTCTCAAACTTCAGCACACATTCCTACATGTCAGACTAGGCATTAGGGCAGATGAAGAGATATAGAAAGAGAAAGAGATGGAGAGATATGTATAGTGTGTTGGCGTTAATAAGAAGGATCAGTCGCTGGACAAAAGGACTGCTATTTTCATTACTTTGTTTTCCCTGCATGACTTCTTCACTTTGGTTTAACAATGTGGATGTGCATGATCATTGTGTTAAGGGTTTTAGTCATGCCCACAAAATCCTTAAGTGGTAGGAACAGATAAGACTCACTGGTCAAACGGTCACAAGGGAAAGGAGGAGCAGGAACATGAGGTGAAAGGAAGAGTAAGTGGGAGATTTGGAAAGGAGAAAGAGAGATTTATGGTGGGAGGAGAGAGGTGATGAGAATGCTCCTTCTCAGCAGCAGTCGTGCGTAGAGCTGGTGCTGACGTCTGTTTGTGTGCTAGCATGCATGGCTGCATGCTTGTATTCACATCCACACAAACACAAGTCACACAACACAGCAGAGCAGCTCAGCACTTGTTGGTTTCTTACTCCACAGATAAGTTTCGAGGCAGCCCTTTGAACATCCTGAGACAGCCATCCATCATCCAATTCCCTATCATTCCTCCCTTGTCAGACTGCAAGAGGTGTTTTGAGGGATTTTAAGAGCAGGCCTAAAGGTGACATGGAAGTCCAACACAAAACCGAAAACCTTACTTTTAAATAGAGCTTGCACAAAGATGCACTTTCTTGTCCTGACAATTGCACCTGATATTCAGGAAATTGATAACTAACTGGCAGCAGCAGTCATTTTGGAAATTGTTAGGAAAGTGTATTATTTCCCAACTGGAGCATCCATGATTTAATTTATATGCCTTTTCTTGTTTTTTTAGGGATATTGTGTTATTTAACTATGTATGTAGAACTTGCTGTCCTTGATTACTGTATAATCTTACTAGTTATCACTTAGTTACACCCGGTATCAGCAGGATTGATGTCAAGTAAATGCATTAGGAGACCAGAGCTGAGAGCGCCAGAGTGAGACTAAAGCATAAAAGGAGGATAAAAGAGCCAAGCAGTTTGATGTGCTAATTTTGCAGCATTAATGCAGGCTAAACAGAGAAAGTATAAGAAAGACAGGGTGAGAGAGAGAAACTTAGAGAAATCGTTTACACCCTCGATGAGTGGAGTTGAAAATTGCGTTGAGAAAAAAGGAGCACTTCAGAGTTACCATGTTTGTGTCTGTTAGCTTCTTGCCCTATTTTATGCCTCATTATTCTATCATTTACAGTATATCTGTATGACTACTTTGCAGAACAAACCTGGGAAAAAAAGGCTTTAACTTAAATTACTGTTTGTGTGTACATGGCTGTGCTTTTAGGTCGTATTTACTTTGGAGTAATAAGGATGTGTCATACCAAGAGACTTCTGTCTTTCTTTCTCTTTCTCTTCTGAGTCAAAGCCATTTTACCTCAGGGATCTCTGCGTGCATGCGCGTGTGTCTTATCCAGTAAGAGCGTGCATGAGTGTGTGGGTAGACTGCACGGCACGCACCCTTGTGTGTTACCACGCCAGATTCCCTCGGGTGTCCCACAAGAGGGGCTCACACATGAATGAACAGATAAACGGGTACATACATATAATCATCCTGTCTCTCTCTCTCTCTCTCTCTCTCTCTCTCTTTCACACTGTGTGTTTGTGTCAATGTTCAGCAGAGTTTAGGCTGAAGGTAGAATCCCGACGCGACATGCGACTATGTGACACGAGGTGTTGGCTTTGATAAGGGAACATGTGTCTTACTCTTAAAGGGCTTGTGCAGGATTATTGCACAATTTACTGCTCATTTCCACATTCCTTTCTTCTGGTTTAAGTCCCCCTTTCATGCAAAGCATAAAAAGTTTATTTAGTAGTCAATGACTTGAAAGTCCCAGGACCAGCAGCATATTTCTGTCAGACCTACCTTACTTTTGCAGATGAAAATGCTCAATACTGTACTAGGAAGTTAGAATTTGCCCTCGAGGCAGCAGTTGCAACTACTTATTCTCTAAATGAAATGAAAGGGACAATTCTGCATACTACAAGTAGTTCCACAAGTGAAGAAACCAAAACCTCTCAATGAAATAGTAATTAAGGGGGAGAGAGCAATGATACTGAAAAACTATTAACATCTTAAAGCTGAGCCCCTGACCACTCTTGCCTTTCCCAGAGTCATTACCAAAACTTCACACCTCTAGGATCACCAGTCTCTTTTTTTAATCCAAAATGTTAATGAGATTCAAAACACTCCTGCCCTGGATTGTCATGCAAAATGAACTCCAGGCTTTACACTCATACACATGCAAACAGCCAAGTTTGGAAGAGATCTACACCTTCCCTTCTACACCTGTCCTATCACACACCTGTTCCATAACTCTCAGCCAATCAGAGGGGAGAGGAATCTTTGTGCAGGCATAAATCTGGGCCCTGTTCAGAGGGAATCACAACACTTGACTCATCTATGTGTCAGAGCTTATCCCTGCTAGACTGAAGAAGAGGAGAAACCCCTACAAGTATTGAAAAGTTGAGATTAAAGGAAACTATTCAAGCTGACTTGGACTGAAGACATGACCAAAGAGACTGAGTAAGTTCTTTAAGTTTTTTTAATCTTATTTTTTAGCTACTATCTGTCGAAATGTGTTCTACAGGTCTATTTTCTCTATCTATCCACAAAGCAAAAACATTTTTGTTTGGATTTGGTGTATCAAAGTAAATGGCTCGTCTAAGATTCCAGTCAGGGGGACCGAAACCCCCCCACCACCCCTTTCCTCTTTCGCAATGGAACCCCATGTGAAAACCCCTGTTTTTAAAAGGAGGCATTTTACAGGAGAAAATGATATGGACAAATTTATAACGCGCACACGCAGACACACACACGGGGTCTTTTGTTGTAATGGGTCTGTTTTAACTTGTGTTGTTACTAACCTAGGGGGCCACAGAGCACAAAAGGAGAACAGAAAATAAGAACGTCTTCTTGAGGTGTTGGAGACAAGGGGTAATGACAGCATGTGTTGCATTGAATTACATAATGGTGAAACCAAAGACACGAGACCCCCCACCCCACCCCACCCTCAACCCATGCGTCGCTGTGAAAACCAACGCTCTTGGCTTGTTTTGGGGGAAATACGCCGAGAATAACTTCTGTTTGTTGTTTTGGGAGGCTGCTGCTGAATGTGCAAGACAGGTGCACCTTTGAACAGGTGTATCTGCTTTGTTTGTGGATTTGTAGCATAGCTGAAATTTAATGGGAAATTAGTATGAACTGAGGCTGTAATACGACAGCAAAACATGTTCAGATACACAGTTTTCCGTGCTCAGGAGTTTCATTTTAAAGCTAAATGGATTAATGCATGTGAGAGACGGTGGGGATCCCTCCGTAAGCACTGGTTCTGCTGTGGTTGTTAACGCCTGTGGTCTTTGCCTCCTGTCATCACATTTGATTAACTGTTTATCCAGGTTACACTGCAGCTATTTGTTCATTAGCTACTTAAGACAAACTCCAAAGGGGGCTTATCCTGGCAGTCTTGATGTTAACAATCCAATGTCGCTGTGAGTCTTTACAAACAAATACAATCCCCAGTACCCCAGGCTCTGTGTTTGTGTGTGTTTTATGAAAGGAAAAACCAGCGCTCACCTCTGTGAGAGTTGTGGGTTTCTGTTTACTGAGTGGGAAAATCTTGTCATCTCTTTTAAGATCTTAGCAAATATGAGAGTTTATTTAGGATTTCTGAATGTACTTTATTTGTCTTTCACAACACTGAAAAACAAAATACACAATGTGTGTATTTGCGTGTGTGTGTTTGCGAATGTTTCTGGGTGGCCACTGGCTTTTTAAAGCCTTTTTGACACCGCTACGTCTGAGAGATGTTACTCAGCGCTGTGGTTTTGCAATCGAAACCCTACAGGGCAAAGGACAAGTATGTGCAGTGCTCCAGGGCCCTGGTACTACTGTATGTCAAATCCTGAAAGCTAAAAATATAGTTAGGCTGCTATTAATTATTACTTCAATAATAAGTGGTTATAATTTGACATTTCAACAGTGTTTCAGTGTATAATTTAATTTGTAGTCACACTGATGATCTGACAGAGCACTCTCTAAACCCTTTCTGCCCTAATGTAGGACTCTGGGACTGGTCTTTCAGAGCGAGAACTTTAGCTGTAACAACTACCCAAACTACGTCATGGACTCCTGGCCCTATGTGGACAACTCTGTACCTGAGCCAAACCTCCCAAAACCCAGATTCCCTTCTGATGACCTAACAGCCCTCACAATGCTTTATGAGCAGTGCAAGGTAAATAATGTGGAATCAGTACATGTATTAAATCAAAATAGTTCATCTCAAGATAAATTTGAATTTCCCTACACCGATCACATTTTTTCCTTTTTTCCAGAACCAGAAAGCAAATGCTGCCTGCAACCGCCTTGGCAACGTGTGCAAAGCAACAGAGAGGTAAGCCGAAGTTTCTGCAGCTGCTCGCACACACGCACACAAAATCTAGTTCTTCACAAACCAGTTGATCCTCTGACATTATTTTTGTGTGTCTATAGTTATCCTTGCATATCATTCTTGCTTTAAATTGTTTTTGCAGCTCTTTTTTTTTTTTTACGATTTGCAGTCATATCTGTGACAGGTAGTATGACTCAGAAACTCAATCTATCACTGAATTGAAGTTATTAGAGCAATAATACAGAAAGAGAAAGGCAGGGCTTTAGGAGGTCATAAACTGATGAGTGGTTAATCCTCTAACCAAGCAGAGGGAGAGGGATTATTTTCTTCCTCTCTAACTCGTCCATTCAGCTATCCTAGATCATCCTGTCTGCCTTTCTTAAAGAGTTTCACAACAGGAGGACAGGTAGTTGTTTTTTCTCTCATTCTGACCCTCCTATTCCTACTCCTTGTTAGGCATGTGAGAAAAACCATTGTTGGGGCTCAACCTTGTCCCCTTAAACATTTCTAACTGAGAAAATCAAACATGGAGAGGGAAAAAAAAGCTAGATTAATAGACAAACAGTTCCCACCCAGAGTCAAACCCAGCCTTTCTACAGGTTCTCTTTTGCAGTAGCTGTGTGTGTTGAGACACAAGAAATGCTGACAGTACATCCTTTAAGCTTCTGTAACAGTTAAGGACACACAATAGTCACTTTAAGCTTGGTTTGCTGAAAACTGAGTCATAATGACATCAAAAAAGTGGATTTTCTGTCCTGTGCTAATTTTTCCTCCACTTCCCCATCCTGCCAGGAGCCTGACCAACACCAATGAAATTTCTTCACTGGATACTTCCTCTATTGCCATGAAGATTCTCTCTGAGAGCCTTCCCAGCCAGCCCCATGACATTTTGGGATCTAAGCAGAACCCGCCCAACTCTGTTCCCACCACCTCAGACACATATACCACGCTGACCAGTGTTGTGGCAGACACTTATGACAAACAGGAGCTCAGCAACTTTTTTGATTTGCTGCAAAAGTGGCCAGAATCCAATGCTTTCCCTGACCCCAGCACCGAGGTAAGCTTACTGTCATCAGTTTCAAGCTAAGCCCTGTCTCCCATGCAGCTTCAACACCTCTGGGCCTCTTCTTTTCCCTTTACTAATGCATATCCCTGTGTGGTTGTCAGACTCTTCCCTACAGCGATCCCTTCCCTGAAAACCATTCCAGCCCAGTCTACTCTGGCTCCTACGCCAGTACCCCATCTGAGAGACCCAGGAGCGACTTCCAGTTTTCACTCGGCGCTCCCGCAGCTTCTTATTACAAGCCCAGTGAGCTACCCATGGTTTATCTGAACAAGGGACAGTTTTATCCCATCACACTCCATGGGGTGGACAGCAGTGCCTGCATTACTGCCACCAAAGTCAGGGTGAGTCATGGTGATGCATCATAAGGAAAGCAAGGACTGCTTTTGTTAGAAGTCATTCTCCAAGATTTGTTTTGTTTTCTGTGCGTGTCTTACATTTAAATAATCTGTGTCTATTGTTGCATCCTTCCCTTCAGGCCATTTATGTTTTCCATCAAGCCCATTAACACCTAAATTCTTTGCGTGCCACCAAGTCAACCCTTCCCAAATATCTGTCCCTCCCTTGGAGCCAGTTCCTTCAATGACTAATTCATTGCTGACATTTTGCACACCGGGTTGGTACTATTAAAATGACAGCGTCCTGCCCTTTATAATTTATTCCTATCTCAGGGCAATGAGGCCAGAGTGCCGTACAGCTCAACTCAGCTACATTTGTCTGAAGTAACACAAGCAGAACAGAAAAAAAAGAGGAGTGGACAAGGAGAGAGATAGGTGTGGTGTGGTTTTCAGGGCTTTTCTTTGTCAAGCGCATCAGAGGATAAGAATATACACAAACACATGCTAGCTCAATGCAAATAACTGACAATTTGGGAGAAAAGAAGGATTTGGAGTGATGAATGATGTGTGATGAAGGAAAATTCTTAGATATGCATGCAGGTGTAAAGAAATGTGTACCGACTGAGCAAATGAATCTAATTTTCCTGCTTTTCTGTCATTTTTTTTTCTCCTCATCAGACAGTGGTGATGGCTGTGTTTGAGAATGACAAGAGCCCAGAAATGCAGCTACGCTTCTGGAATCACTGGCATGCACGCCAGCCAACCGTCAAGCAGAGGGTCATTGACATCGGTATGTTTTTCACACATGGAAATACACATGGAAAGTCACTGTGCACAACACATGCACCAAGGAAAACAAAAGTAAAAAACAAAACAAAAGAACTTTTCTTTCTGTTGTGTTTTTAATAACACACTCATTATCATTTTTTTTAACAGCAGACTACAAGGAAGTGTTCAGTGGCATTAGCAATATAGAAGAAGTGGCCTTCAATGCTCTCTCTTTTGTGTGGAACCCCAGCGAAGAGGCCAAGGTAAACAGACATGCAGATGCGCCCACATCACTATCACACAAGAATGCACAGACACTTCTGTCTGTAAGGCCAGTTCCCTGAAAGTAAAAGAACAGGTGGAACTTTTAGACGATAAGAAAGGAAAGGTAGAACAGGTAGGTGAAGGAGAAAAGGAGTGGCTGGGGTGGGAGGGGAGGAATCCTAGAAATGTGTTTGGCCCCGAGGCTCTTGTCACAACAGCAGGTTAAAGACACGACAGCTTATGTGAGCGTCTCTGTGGCCCAAAGGCTCTAGGGTGGGGCGCCCGAACCTGATGCAAACAGCAAGGGGCAGGAAGAGAGGGGACTGCAGTAAATGTGATGATGCAGAGATTAAGTAAAAGGTTGAAAGACAGCGCAGGAGGTTGCAGCCAGCATTTTCACATCTATCTCTGAAACATGTCATTACTGGGACACGTGATCAATAAATGAAAAAACACCAAGATAGGTTGCCCATTCTCAAAAACCCAACACCATAATGATGTATAAATATAATCTTTTTTCTTATCCTCCAGGTGTACATTGGGATCAACTCCCTGAGCACAGACTTCTCCTCTCAGAAAGGAGTGAAAGGCCTGCCTCTAAACCTCCAGATTGACACGTATGACTTAAGCTCAGGCAACAGCCAACTGTTGCACAGAGCTGCTCTCCAGGTCAAGATTTTCTGTGATAAGGTAACTCGCACCACTCCAGTTCTTACACAAGCAAACAAGCTGGCATTCATTGAGTCACAGTGACTTATCTAAATATGTGACTGCATGTCTTCAGGGTGCAGAGAGGAAGATGAGAGATGAGGAAAGGAAGAGATCTAAGAGGCGGGGAAAGAACACTAACGATGCTAACAGTGAGTACCGCATATAACCACCACCCTTTAAAAGACGTTTTTATTATGCTATCAAAGAAAGTCCAACCTAACATCACTTATTGTTCTGCTTTGTTTCCAGATAAATCTTCAGCAAGTTGCTCCATAAGCAATGAGTGCACCTTCTTCCAGACTCTGGATGACCACATCACCCATCCAGTCCTCTTCATTCCAGAGACACACCTGTCCAGTGTACAGCGCATGGTAGGTCCCGATTTAACAACACTACTATAATTTCTCATGAATTATGTTTCCGACCCCCCTTGCAGGGGATAGGGCAGCCACGAGCGAGGCAGGAAAAAAGTGTGGGAAAGTATGCAGTGTGAAAAATAAGGGGGGGGGGTTAGTGGTGCCAGAGAAAGTGAGATGAAACACAGACCTGAGATCTGATGAGCTAATTGGAGTCGAAACCAGACACAAGTACAAGCCACTACAGCTGCTGACACCGCGATTAAGCTATGGGCGCTTACACAAAAACACACACATGCACGCACCTGGTGAAACAGCACTCACACCTTTCATGCAGCAAGCCACCCTCATATCCTTTGCATCTTTCACTCAGACACACTTGCAATAATAGTGTGGTGAGAGTGCTGTTCAGACAGGCCACTTTTCCCACGCTAGAAAGTCTAAAAGAATATACATTTGGACCAGGAGAAAAAGAGGGTTCATAGGTTAGATAGTTTGCTGTTAGGTTCATTATACAGCTAGGGCTAATTTAGATGAGTAATTAAAGGAAAAGAAAAAAATCAATGGAGAGTTGCAAAATTGCTAAATAATGTGATGCCTCACAGTTTGTATTGAATGACTAAGGCAGAAAATGTGATTTTGTGATTTGATTTAACAGTATGATTAAGCGTGGGATGGTGCTATCTGTGTCTCTCCATCAGTGTCCGCACTTCCATTGCTCTGTTAAAGGTTATGGGAAATGCAGTACTAAAGTGATAATATCATTCCCTTTTCTTTCTTTTTTTTGGAGTTATGCACATGCAACTCTTGGTAGGGGGACATTAGGCAATGGTTTTATCAGTAGAGATGTGTCTAATCAGATCTCTGGTCTCCTCTCTGTTTCCATGTCTCTCTAGGCCACTCCCATGGACGAATCAGAGAGGTAAGCACAGGCAGAAAAACACGAGGCTACGTTAAACAGCGGCCATCACAGTCAGCATTTTTCAAACAGAAGCTAAGTTGCTGTTTTGTCTAATGCAAATGTGTGTGTTTCCAGGAGTTCTCTGAAGAGGCTGTATCCAGACAGAGACCAGACAAGCTCTCCACCCAGCAAACAAGCTCGCAGAGAAGACCCACAAAGAGGTAGACAGAAACATGCAAGTCTAATAAAAATACCAGCAATAATGAGCCAGTGAGCTTTTGTCCACTTTGATGCTAAAGTTTTATTTTTCTTGGTTTATACTAGTTCTTCTATACGTGAGGACAAGCACTGAAGAGGTGTTCGACGCCCTCATGCTCAGTTCACCGACACTGTCGGGCTTACGAGAAGCTGTAAGTATCACCTGATTACTTTGAAAACACTCATAAAAACATTCCAGAGCCATCTGATCTGAGTCCTGAGATGAGGATCTGAAGCGCCTTCACCTGTTTACTTCTGTACTCATCGCAGCATTTTCACCATATCTTATCCTTAAAGTAGATCATCTTTCTTTCAGCATCAGATCATGCTAACTCTCTTCCCGTTCCTTTCCTTCCTCAGATTTCAGAAAAGTACGGTCTGCAAAAAAACACCATTGGGAAAATCTACAAAAAATGCAAGAGAGGGTGAGTATTCCTTTTTTTTGTATGATCATTGCATTGCTATTTTACAAATTACTAAACACACAAGTGAGGTTATAGGTGGAAGAGTGGGTGGCACTAAGAAGGTCCTAATTTCAAATCCATGGGCCTTTCTGTACTTGTGTGGGTTCTTACTATTTACTCCAGCTTCCTCCCACAGTCCAAACATTTTTTGGTGAATAAGTGGTTAAGAAAACAGTGTGCCTGACACCCATGAGATGCACACATTTTGGCCTTATTGTGTTGTTTTAATCTTATCTTCCCTTAAGGAAGCGCATGTTGACAAACCGGGCAGGTAGGTTAGTTGGCTCGGGCCTGGAATGTTTTAATTGAAGCGCTTCTGAAGAAAAAATATATGACCGAGGAAAGATGAAAAGATTTTCTAAGCCCTGATGAGTCATTGCCAATTGCTGTGCTTATTTATGTTTTTATAACATTATCTTGTTGGATGTTCAGCATTGAAAGACAAAATTTGATAAAGGCCTCGGATTATTCCGCTCACTAACTAAAGGCTGTTTGTCAGGTCACCAATTGTCATGTGTATTTCAGCTGAATAACAAAGGTCACATGGATTCGTCAGAGCTGCACTCTTCCTGTCATGAATATGGGTGCTTGTCCTTTTAGATAGGAGAGGGTTTTATAACTAGCAGACCTTAAAAGAAATGTAAGTATAGTTAGCAGAAGTCCTACACACCTGCACATTTTCCCCAAAAAAGACATTAAGCTGTAGCTCACAGAGTCAAATGTTTTTTTAAAACTGTTGATAGTCTGGGGATTTTTTTTTTCCTGAGATCTACTGTCAGTCGCTTTGAGTAATTTTCCTGCTGCTTGCTGGAAGCGATCACTGCAGGGGGAGCAGCTAAACTAACAGGCTGGGTTACATTCTCCTTGCTGTTCCCTCCCTATCTATTGGTCTTGTCTTCAATCAGTCCTGTCCCTGCAGGCAGAATGCATGAGCCAGTGGTTAGCTCAGTCATTAAAGCCTTAAAGGTTAGCGTTAGTGTCGAGGAGGAGCAGGAACAAGGTGGCCTGATTTTTAACTCTTACTGATGCAAGAGATATGCCGCCACTATGTTTTTCACTTGAGATCCTTCCTCCAAACAAAAGGCATGTTGTCTTTAACCCAAACAAGAAGCCTGACAACCTGCTTGTGTTACACTGAAGTGAAAGCTTGAGCACAGCACATTATTACACTATTTGAACATGGTAGTTTTAGACATGACTTGTGATTTTCTTTAAGTACGTTAATGGTTTTCTATTGGTCACACTCTGTGCATCACTTTTTTTCCGTAGTGCCCGGGGTAACCCTTTCTTCTTGTTTGTCTCCCCCTGCAGGATTTTTGTAAACATGGACGACAACATCATCGAACACTACACCAATCAGTCGGCATTCCTCCTCGAGGTGTCTGAGTTGGCCACCGGTCAGTTCCAGGTTACTCTTGTTGAAGTATGAGAGCAACCTGCTCCGCTGAAGGATGAAGAAACAAAGATGCCAGTTTTGCCAATTTTTTTGAAGCACTGCCTGACCAGACACAATGTAAGAAGTGGACTGCCAAAAACAAGAAGAAAACAGGATTTAAAGGACCTCCCCAGTTTTCTGTCTTTAGTTCAAAATGTTGTAAATATCATTTCCCTCCCCCGTTTTTATGATTGTGTTAATGTCAGAGCAATATCCGTGTGTATATATAATGTAAATAGATTTTAATATTACAGTGTTTTTGAGCTATCTGTGTACATATTCAATATCAGTTTCCACAAACTGCTATGTATTTCATTTTTATTGAAAGAGCTCTGCACATCATCTGTGCGCAGCATTTTTTTCAGCATTTTTATAGGTTACTTTTCTTGCTGCTTGCAATGTACTCATCATTTCTTCTACAAAACCCAATGGTGCGTTTTTCTTACCCACAAACTGCTGTCCCATTTTTTTTTACTGCCAAAAGTATCCTCCTCTATGTTCCTGTTAGTTTCACAACTACGATCACCCAACACTGGGTTGCATTCAGAACATAGTCAGACATTTCCACCTGTAAAACCACACAAGAGTTAGTATTGGTCATCATTTAGCCCCTGAATTGTGGACATTTCCTGACTGCATGGTGAAACCACAGATTTTTTTTTTCCTGGAAACAGTTCAAACACCCTAAACCCAACCAGAGGACTTTCATATTATGCATGTATATGCGTGTGTAAAAACTTGTTTCCTTATGCATTATGCGTCATTTCAAAGTGAGTATGTATCCTTGTGTTATTTCATTATTGCATCATCTTGTTGTATTGGTCATAATTGGCCCTTTTGTAAGAAATAATAAAAAAAAAGAATAACAGGTTTGGTGTCTGCTTTAGTTTTTTCAGATCTGAAAAATAACATGAGAGGTCAATTATTAGTGGGACAAACAAAATATGCTTCCTATGTACAGGAGGTTTGAATAATTACAATTAGCCTTAAGAGGTGAAGTGCATATTGGAAAATTCAAAAACAGCTGATGGCTCTCTATACATTAAACAAAAGCTTGAAACTCATCTGTCTTAGATTGCAGCTCTCATATTCTGAAAATTTAAATGTTAATTAAGGATATTTGTGTTAAGGTGTGTGTGTGTGTGTGCGCGCGCGAGATCTAACCCCAACAGCAAAGAGTATGCTTGTGTGAGCCATGTTAGTAAGACTGAGAGGTGGCGTATTTTCAGAGGACTCAATGCATTCCTGTAAAAACCAAAAACACCCAAAGTGCTTCCACAGGAATTAAGAGGCTAATTAGCAGCCAGGTGCTGATTATGAAATATTTTTGATTAATTGATCATCAGGAAGTTCGACCTCCACTAGAATAGCAGAAGTTTTGGTGGTTAGCATGTTAAATTATTCTATATGATAATAATAAATTTCATGACTGCAATTAGAAAACACGAAACAACTAAGCTTGTTTGAAGAGGTTGGAGAAAGCCTCTTCTCTCAAAGAAGAACACGGCAGCATAGCTTAACTTTGCATAGTTGCATCTGAACAGTGTCCTTTGGACAAAGTGGAGATGTTTGGGCACAATGCACAGCACAAGACCCGAAGAAACACCTCATACCAACTCAAGCATGGTGGTAGGGGCATGATGATGTGGGTTTGTTTTGCAGCCATGGGACACGGACAACATGCATTCATTGAATCGACCATCAACTCCTCTGTATACCAAAGTATTCTTGAATCAGACGTGAGACCATCCGTCTGACAGTTGAAGCTTGTTTGAAATTGGGTCATGCAACAAGACAATGCTCGCAAGCACAGCAGCAAAGCTACCACAGAATGGATGAAAAAGAAAAGAGTCAAGATGTTGCAATGCCCAGACCTCAGTCTGAATGATATGGTGTGGTGGCACCTCGAGAGACATAAACGAATGCCCACAAACCACAAAACTCAATGAACTGAAGCAATGTTGTAAAGAAGAGGGGGCTAAAAATTCCTTCACATTGACAAGAGAAACTGAGTCACACAGAATACAATTACTTCAAGTTGTTGCTATAGGTGATTCTACAATCAGTCTAAAATTAGGGGTGTACATTTTTCAGATGACTATATCCAGTTTCCATAATATTCCTTACATGCATCTGCATTGCTTCCATAAGCTCACAGTTTTCCATGTTGTACAAAGTGTATCCAGCAAAAAAACGCTGACAATTTAAGCTATCCTTTAACCACAATGAAAGCCTTCTCTTCCCTTTTTCCACTGGATAAAAGTGTCTGTCTCACAGTGTTAACTTCATGAAACCACAGCCAATCAAAATGTGGGGTGGGAGACAAAGGATAAAAATGCTGCACAGTCCCGCATAAGACTGTTTGTTCATGCTTGTGTGCCTATGTGTGTGTTTTTGCAGAAAGTGTTGAGTTCATAAAAAGACAAACAATTGTTGTTTTCTAACAGCTCTATGTGGTCCACAACAGGCAGGCTGAAGTGTTGGTATTACTCAGAAAGCTTTCCCTATTTGGTAACAGCGACAGGGAAAAGCAGGGAGGGACCCAGTCCTAGATATAATGCAGACACCCCTCAGCAAGTCAAAGAGAGAAACACATCCAGAGAGAAAGTGGGATAGCGAGGTAGAGAAGCAGACAGCTGAGGAAGCAGCGGGGAAAAAAAGAGGAGGGGTAGGGGGGCAGACACAAGGACAGAGACATGAAGACAGAGAAAATTAGGATGCAGAGGCAGGTGGGGGAATTTTTAAAGCAAGGGCAGATGAGAAGAAAGAGGGAGAAAGAGCAATAAAGAAGTCGTCACACCATCTGCTCCCACAGAGAGAAACATGTTAGCCATTCAGACGACAGCAGGGAGGCAGCCAGCGATCTGCAGTGAGATACAAACAACCCCTCCTGAATGGTAAGTGACTGTTACTTCATGGACTGTATCTGTGTGTGTGTGTGTGCGCGCACATGTGTTTCTATTATTCCTGTACGAGGGAAAGTGTTTGGACTATTGAAAATGCATTTTGCTTAGAATTTTCAGTTCATGGCTGGCCCCTTTATTTGCCTTCTTGCAGACATTTCCAGATATTTTATCTTTCTCTTTTTCACCAACCTCATCAAGCACCCCAGAGATTCTCTGCATTTAAAATCATTATAGTGGCAGCAATCAATGGACTTGGCAATCCAGCAGAGCAAGAGTAGCAAGTGTGTATGGAACATAATTTATACCTAAGTGAGACTTTATGATACAGATGAAAGTCAGTCAGTATGACGTCCTGACAGCTGGCTCAGAGCTTTGATTCTTGCATTTTTTTACCTGTCATGTCACTCAAGTCAAATGATTCAGTACAGGTGACATTTGTGTTTATGAAGCTACACTCCACTCCCTTCCCGCCCATCAACATCCAGACACGCATGCTCATGCAAAATTCTTATTTTTTTGGCTTGCAGCCATCTAAGTAAATCTTTTTCTATTACATTTGTGTCCTTTCCCAGATATCATCAGACTGAGACCTGCCCTGTACTGCTTCTTTCCAAAGTGAAATTTCTAGTTAAATTAAAGCGGCAGGAGACAGTCGGTCACGCTAAATGTCATCAGCTCCCGAGCGGCATTGTTGGAAGTAATATCTCTACACTAATTATAGGTCAGATTCACAAATCTGACTACTGTAGGATCAATATCTTCCTGTAGGTTATGTAGAGTTGTGACCTTCATACTGTACATGCCTTTAATGCCTTTAAATCAACTTTTTTTTCACCATTATCCACACACTGAACATCCATAAGTGAACAAAGATTTACAGGCAATAACAGTAACCTCAGTATGCTTAAAATTACACCACACTTCAATTTTCTTAAATGCTCATCTAACTTACAGATGCTGTCTTAAGATATATATATTTAAATTAATCATTTTATTTTATCTAAAATGCTTACAAACTTTGCTTGGTAGAATACCTTTTTCTGCTGTTCATATGCTCATATGGGGCATTAATACATGTGGAAAAGAAACGAGGACAGAAGCTGCAAATGTTTATATTGTATATATAACATAATGTTTCTTGATTGCATGAGAAAAGTACTATTTATTTTCCTTATGGGAAGATATCTCTTACTTTTACACTGTTTTTATTTTTGCTCTAAGCAATAGGCTCAACATTTGCAGTCTCCTTCCTTCACAAAAATACAGCAGGTTACACCCTACAGCAGCGCCATCGCAACATCTTTGTTGAGCGTGTTTGTTTAACAGACATATGCAGCTTGTTTGTCTGCAAGTCTGCATGCTGTCCTCTTCTCCTGGGACGTTCTTCCTTCCCTGCCCTGGCTGAAACTCACTCTGCATTCAAACACTGGCCTGATATAATTATTACTAACCCGACTGAATTCTTACAAGGTCACAGCTGGCTATCAATCATCATTCATTAAAAAAATAACCCCACAAACACACCACACAC
>VUQK01027415.1:4563-15081 GCA_015106715.1 Bujurquina vittata | reverse complement strand
TGACCTCATCTGGCTCTCTGTCCACCTCCACCCTCACAAACCTCTCTGCCACTCGTGCCTTCCTCGTCCTATCGTCTGCTTTCTCTGGATCCACAAAGACACAGCGAAGCTCCCTCTGACCTTCTCTAACTTCTCCATCAACACTCTCAAAGCAAGCATCACATCTGTGGCGCTCTCTCTCAGCACGAAGCCACACTGCTGCTCACTGATCTGCACTTCCTGATCCATCCTCCTCGCTCTTATTTCATCATCTCCTCAATGTACTCCTTCCATGTTCTCAACACACACTCTTCACTCAATAGAACATTTTCATCTCTATCTTTAATCACACCTGCTGCACATCCTTTCCACCCCGATTTCTGTCTAGCAAATCAAGTCCTTTTCTCCTTCCTTAGTGTCCAGCCTCACATCCAGCTCACTATAAGTCCAGTCCTTTGCCCCTCTTTGTGGTAACCCTAGCCTCCCTGTATTCCTGTCCCCCTTCTGCTTGACTATCCCACTTTTTATTTGCCAACTTCTTCCTTTGAACATTTTCCTGCACTTCCTCAGGAAAGTAGACAAACCTCCTTGTCCTCTTTCCTCCATCCAAAGGATACACCAAGCACCTTCTTGGCAGTTTCCCTCAGGACTACAGCTATTCTTTCCCAGTCATCTGGTGACTCTTTCCCACCATCAGAGCCTGTCGCAGCTCCTTCCTGAGCTCTGTGGAACATCCATCCTTCTTCAACTTCCACCATTTAATCCTTGCCTCCATCTTCACTCGCCTCCTCTTCCTGATGTTCAAAACCATCCTACAAACCGCCAAGCTCCATTCTCCTCTGCCACGAGACAGTCTTCAATCTCTTTCAGCTAGCACACTCAATAATAACTGAGAGGGTCACTCAGTATGTATATGAGCCAATGACAGCTTTGGATACCACCCAATGCTGTCAAACCCCATCACAAATTACCAGATTCAAAGACTACAAAATTATTTTATTAGCTTTTAAATAAAAAAAGAGATCCACATGAGCAGATAATGGCATCATATATATATATATAAATATAAATAATATATCAGCTGAGCGAGCGAGTGTGCAGGGAAACAGCTCCACAACGAAAAGGTGAAGAAGAATATGGAAATCTTAAAAAGACTGATTGTGTCATTTTGGGGGGCAAACAGGAACTTTCATTTCGGGACACGAGGATAATAATAATAATAATTAGAACAATAATTTTATGAGGTTGTAACAATGCTTTTTTTATGTGAGTCGCAGCTGTAGTGGCAGTAAGAGACTTTGTTTCTTAAGTAAATGCATTTAATCTGGCTACATGAGCTCTCAATCTGCAGTGCAACAGCTCTTTATACTGTATTTCTGCATAAAAAGATGTTTTTTTATAGCCATAAAATAGTTATTGAGGGTGGAGTGATTCAGGCGGAGCCCTACTGAAGGCCTAGGTGTGAAATGCACGGCCGGCCACTGAGATATATAGATATATATATATAAATATATAAATATAAAAGTCTGGATATATGTTGTATATGTTATGCAGTTTATGTACCCCAACAGCACCCTCTAAAAAGTATTTGATTTTCACAGGTCTATGTGGCCTCAGTGAGGTTTGTGATGATTTAATAGCGTGCTGAAATGAAGAAAGCATAAAGATGAGGTCAGAAAAACCGCTGGGTCTCGCACTGGTACAGATGCTGGCTGACAGCCTGAGCTTTGACCGATAACCGTGTTTTTGCTCTCACGCTCATTCCGTCGCTGTGCGCCTCCGCCGTGTGTCCACCAGGGGTCAGCAGTGCGCGCCTCGCCGCCTGCCTGCGTGCAGTTGAGCCTTTGTTTATAGGAGCCACAGAGACGGAGGGGCCATGCTGCTCCATGGCTTTGTCCCTGACACGGATTAACTGGCTGCCTGACAATGGCTGTGTCTCTGACAGCCACGCAGACCCACTTAGCGGTGGGGCAAAATCAGGAAAATGAACACTAGTAGTTTTTTTTTCTTTACCTCCCAAGTCGCTCTCCTCTTGCGTGGCTTCCTCTTGTCCGCTTATTATTAATGAGAGCAGCTCCGGCTGATGAGCACAGCGGAGGTTCACGGGCTCCCTCTCCCCCGCGCCCTGCTCTTCCATCACCGGCTCGCTGCCGCCGCCGCCGCCGCCGCCGCTGCTGCTGCTGCTCTGGTCGCGGCTGGCGGTCCTCCTTCCTTCAGTGGGTCGTGTCGCTGTAGCGGGGCATGTCACCCTCACAACAACAACACGTTCACGCCGCTCCGCAGCGCTCGGCACGCATCTGCCAGGCGCCCTGTACCGAGCCCGTGCTCCGCGGTCCCCCCACGCGGGAGCCAAGTTAACTTTTCACGGGATCACAGTCATGCATCCCACCGGCGGAAAGGGCCGCTGCTCCGCGCCGCTCGGCTGGAAGCGCCTCAGCACAGGCCTCCACTCATGAATTTTAAGGCTCTTGCTTGTCTTCAGGGTGGGGAGCCGGACTAGGGGCCCCTGGGGCTCCTTAAGGGGCTCCTGGGTAAATTTAAAGAGACAGTAGCAGCGTCGACGATGCACACCCACCCCGGGGGGGCAGAGGGAGCAGCAGGCGCTAATGCCGATAAGCTGCTGCCGCTGTCCCACAGCCCTGACATGCAGGCAGAGCGCTGCGTGAACGCGACGCGGTGGACCGGGCCCGACCGCCGGCTCCCCACGGCCTCCTTTCACGTGTCCGGGTTCTGGCTCAGTGCCGCAAACGAGCCGCTCATCTCGATCCGAGAGCACCGCTTCTTCCCAACACTCATTAATTTCCTCTTTATTAGTTGACACACGGAAGCCCACCGACGCGCATTACACTATTGAAGCACTCACACCTTTCTCAAAAATCTAAATGACCCAGTTAATAGCCTCTAAATATTATTAAACTAGTATTAATGCTATTAAAATTTAAAATCTTTATTTTTGTTAGGCCCCAGCCGTCGGAACCTGAAGATTTGCTCAGATTTAATAAACGTGAGCAGCCGCACTGAGCGGCGGTTCACGCTGTGATGCCCATAAAAAAAGAAGAAAAAAAAATATATATATGCATACACAACAAAGGCGCTGTTTCTTATTTAAGGATTTAAAACGGAGCCTCCACATTTGTATAGGGCTGTTTTTGATCGTCAAAGCCGGCTGTGATGCTCACTGTGCGTAACCCAGGAGCTGAAGTGTGTCTCTGTGCTCGAAGCGTGTGCGCATCAATTGAGGTCATGTGTCGAAAGAGCCAATAAATCAATGGAGCTTTGTGCAGCTATTCCGGGTTGGGAGAGCTTTGCGGGCCCCTGCATCCCGGCACGGCACTTTGCTTGGCCCGGTCGGGACGCGAGTCCTGCCCTGCTGTGAGGCTCTCAGCCCGGATGGAGGGACCTGCGACAGGTTTGTAAAATCATTTTTAATGCGACTGGATGAATGGATGTAGCATGGCATGGAAAGGAGGGGGCGTTGTATACTGCTGTCTCTATGCACACACACACACACACACACACACACACACACAGCATCCCACATCCTGGTACTTTTCAGCGTTGTCAGAGCAGCCTGAGCACGGCTGGCTGGCGGAAAGTAGCTGCAGTGTCCTGGCACAATATCTGTCCAAAAACGTCCCCCAAAGTGTCCCGGAAAGTTAGGCGGAACTCAAAGGTAACGGACGTGCATGTTTTCTGTCGCTGGCGCCCGCGGGCGCGCTGCTTTGCGGCTCTGCTTTGCGTCTTTTGCACTCAGACAGGCGCCAGTCCGCGAGGACAGGAGCAGGAAGATGTTGTCCATTGTGCCGCGGAGAGACGCGCACATTCAGGCACCATTTCCGCTCCGGCGCGCCGTGCTTGTGCTTTGCGGTTCTTCGTCCAGGTGGTCTGGCAGGCGTTTCAAGTGAAACACGCCGAGAATAAAGAAGAAAAATGGCAGATGGACTTTGCGATAGAGAGGGACAGCTTTAAAGGGACAGCGACACGCTGTTTTCTTCCTGCTTTCTGGAGCCAAAGCATTCCCACACACGACGCCGTCTGCATTTATTTCACAGTTCGGTGCCGAAACGCGGCCCGCGGTGGGTTTCGGTGGGAGTCTGCAGATGTGACAGGAGGTGGGCGTTGTGCGCGTATTTATTGTCTCCCGACTTGCACTAAATCCTGCGGAGGGGAGCGCGTCGGTGCCCGCTGGGAGCACCTCAGCCTGGGGAGGCTTAGCTGATCGGAGCTGTGTTAGACACCGACACGAGTTCGGGTCGAACTTACTTGCTGCATGAATAACTTCTAAATTGTTAGTTACATTTTACTAAATACTTTCGCAGTGATTGCTAATATTGTAGTTGGCGTGATGACATCAACACACGCAATATTACATGTGTGCGTAATCAGTCCTAATGCCTGACACCAGGTGACCCTCGGCACACGTGATCAGCACTCTGAAGCTCGTATTTTGACTCAAACCCAATCGTGGCCACCACACCTGCCTGCTTTAAACGACCATGACAACCCGGTCTCCGGGTGGAGCAGCAATAGATGCTGCGCATTATTCATTGATCACAAACAGTATTCATTATTTCATTAACAGCTGTATGTTTAATTTGCTGCATTTCCTGGTATTTAGGATCTCTTCAGCAGTCAAATATTGGCTATCATAATTCCAGGTTGTTTTTGCTCCACAGGAGACCTGCAAACCAATGTGATGCCTAAGAGCTGTGACAGCTGCTCACAAGCATCATATGGAGGAAAGCACGCAGCCAACGACCGCGAGGATCCTGGACTGAGGAGCGAGCCGGCCACTACTGCTGGATGAGAACTGATGGGCTGTCTAACCTGGCAATAGCATGCGACCTGCAAAAGGTAAAGGTGGCTCGACGTGCCACCGTTACCGGCCAGCCTCGGAGTACGATGATGCCACGCTCGCCCTGAAGAGAGAGTACTGGAGAAACAAGAAGCGAGAGCAGAGGGCGCGTCTGTCAGAGCGGAGAGGAAGGCCGAAACACAACAGCAGCAGCCGGGGAGAAAAGGAGCTCGGTGCCCCCGCAGAGGGCAGTCCCGCTTTGCCCCGGTCCTCAGGTGCTTTGTCTTCTCCTTTGCAGGCTAATGATGGTTCGTGCAATTCTGTGTCAAAGCATGGGGACAGATTTGGGGACGCTTCACTTGAAACCACCGAAGGCCAAAAGGAGAAATGGCTCCAGACAATAAAACTTAACAAGCTTCTGCCTCAGTTGCCAACATCATGCTCCTTGTCAGCCAAATCAGCTTGCAGCAACACAGCCACAGGTAAATGTCAGCCAGAGAGGGATGCTCTGCACAGGACCGTGTCCTCATCAGCATCCAGGGGACCCCAGCTGAACACCACATCCTCAGTGCCTCTGATCAGAGTGACCAGAATAAGCAATGGCAGCTCCACTGAAACAGCACCTCAGCCATGTGTGTCTATGCAGGGTGCATCAGGCCCCAAAAGCCAACATAAGGCACAAGCTGTGTTACCCATTCAGCCCAAAGTCTTACCCACAGGTCTCATTCTCGTGTCCTCTCCACGTGGCCCCATTTCTATCAAAGCAGAGAGCAAAACAGCCATGAGCACACCTCAGAGCGGAGCACAGAGTGCCTTGGTCACCACACAGACGCCTAAAGGTGTTGTTGGCAATGCACAACCTTCACTGGAGTCGGATGAGGAAAGAGCAGCCAAGCGTCGGGAGCAGTGGCGGATTAAAAAGCGAGAGCAGCGAGCCAAGCTGGCAGCTCGGCTAGCTAAAGCCAGAGAGAGGACGCAGGGTGCGGAGATGACCTTTCAGAGGCTGGCGGCACCCAAAACGGGACCCGTGGGAACCATTGGTCCTCCATCGCAGCCAGTTTTGAGGGGCCAGAAGCAGTGTCATACACGGGTCAAAACCTCATTAGGGTCAGCCAAAAGTGAAAACAATAAACTGCAAAGTGGAGCAGCAACTGTGGCTGGAACTACCCTGCAAACATCTGGAACTGCATCTGTTAAAAAGCCAGCAGACTCTCAGAGAAAGCTTCCAGCTTATGCTCACCTTGTCAGTGTTACCCGGGGCATTGCACGATGTAAAACACCCAGACAGAGGTTCATCGAAGTGCAGAAAGGGCTCATGAATCAGAGAGGCCTAAGATGCAAGTCTCCAATGCTGGCCTCAGCTTTCGGTACCAGATGTATGCCCAGAGTCAACCCCGACAACACGCCCGAGCAGATAATAGCCAAACGCAGGGAGTACTGGCGCATTAAGAAGCGCGAGCAGCGAGCTAAGCTGTCCATGGAGATGAAGGTTCGGCTAAAAGAGAGAGACTCTCTGATGAGGAGGGTGAAACGGTATCAGAAAATCCTTGAAGACATGAGGAAGACTAGAGTGCTGACGCACCCGCCTGGAAGTGCCCTCACCCACGCCTCAGAGACCATCGGAGGCTTCATCAAAGAGGACGGCACACTGACTGCTCACATCCCCCAGAGCTGTGCAGATCCCAGCGCGGCTCAGGACAAAAGCAAAGGAGAGCTTCGTGCAGTTTCTACAAACACTCCTTTGACTCGACAGCAGCATCAGGCTGATGCCAAGCTCAGAGCTACTGCTTCCATCAGGATGCACCGCGCTCCCCCCCAGCTTTGCTCCGCTCAGGTGAAAGTCTCTATCCCTCTTCCCGGACGGCCAGTCAGCAAACCTCCACGGCCGCTGACCGTTAGGCCACAGGCTCAGCTCGAAAGCACGACTGCGCCTCATTTGCACTCATTAGCGGTCCAAACTGTTGGCCAGCTCACGCTCACTCATCCTCAGAGCCCTCAAAACACAGCTTCTGAAGGATCCGCAGGTTCCAACCTCAGCGGTTGCGTCATGAAAATGACCGTCTCCAGCAGTGCGCCGTCGCCGTCTCTGGACACGGGGCTGACCGAGGAGGAGAGGATGGCGAGGAAGAGGGAGTACTGGAGGATAAAGAAGCGCGAGCAGAGAGCAGCCCGTGCTGTCCGATTGAGACAGGGAGTTTCACATGCTCGGGCCAGCGCAGCCTTACAAAGGAGGAAGGCTCAGAAGCAGGTGTCGGTAACCACGGCGCCGCAGAGCAGCGGTCTCGCTGACTACACAGGAAGTGCAGCGCCTCTCGCCAACAGCAGCGTGCCTTTTCTGCCACACGCAAATGAGATCAAACAGGAGCGCGAGTCCATGCTACCGGCTGACCCAAATCCTCGACCAGAGCAAGCCATCTGTCCAGATATCAAACCCCCTACTTCCCCACCTCCAGCGCCTCAGCCGCAGTCTGATCCACCTTTGAGCGCAGACAGCCAGGCTGCCACTCTGCTAGCCGTGGCCTCCATGAAGAAGCTCCTGGAGGAATCTCTCAGCACAGTGACTGAATGTAAAAGTGAGCAGAATTTTATTAAAATGGAGACAACAGAAGAGGCTTCACAGCAGGATATGAAGCCAAGCTTACCTCAGCTGTCTTTTGAAAGGGACGACATGGCTCCTATTGCTGCTGACCTCACTCTGCAGATCAAAAGCTGGCAGCCAGATAGCAAGGTCTCCTTAAAGGCAAGTTTACAGCACCATCAACTCAAGAGCTCGCCGCAGACGGATGAGCCAGTTCCACCTCTTCCTGCCTCCAGTGAGGCAGGTGTGCATCCTACCTGTGAACACTCGTCCCAGACCCCTTTGAACTACATAGTAAACTCCTCCATGGAAGCACCACGCAGAACCCCGAGGCTTTGCACTAAAAAAGCAGGATACAAAAGCTGCTGCTCTCCAGAGCCCCCGAGGCTGCATCACATCGCAGCCGTGGCCCCAGACAACCTGCTGCAGTGTGAACATCCGCATCGGGCACAAGAACACAACAGCTGCTTCGAGTCAACGCAAAGGGGCAACAGTGTGGCGACGGAGCAGAGCGGCCTGAGCAGCTTGCAGAGGAAGAGGGAGTACTGGAAGCTGATGAAGAGGCAACAGAGGGCCAAGTTAAAGGCAAGGCAGAAGGACGGGGAGGGGGAATGCAGCAGCCGGCTCTCGCCCAGAAACATCCAGGTGAAGTAACATAAGAATTCTGCTTCTCCCTGATGGGACATTTATGTGATGCTGGTACCGTGTCGGTGTGAGCGAATAGCTAATACTGAAGCTGTCTGATACTGTGTATAGTGTATAAATAATTTGCTTTCTGGTGTCCGTCTGAAGCCCGAATCATTCCGCCACCAAAAATTCCCAGGCATTTGATATGTGAACAGGAATAGTGTCGGAAGGGTTCTGCTCTGAGCTTGTTCCCTGACGTCTTTCCTCAGTCTCTCAACACTAACCTGTTGGTGTCTTCCCTCAGGCCCATGGGCTCGTCATTGTCAACAGCCTGAAAGGGGGGAGTCCTCCAGCGAAGCGAGCCCTCCAGCCCGAATCGTCTGACGCGTCTTTGGAGTCAGGGAGCAGCATTCCTACAGTCCTGCTTGTCAGCCAAACAACATGCGACGCTCAGCAGTCGGCGTGCACACTGCAGGTCAGGCCGCCCATCACCAGCAGAGAGCAGAGCAGCGTCAAACTCGGGCCCTCGCGTGTTGTGTCCGGCTGCGCGGGAGCTTGTGAGGCTGCACAACTGTCACAATCGTGTAGAAGCACAGACTCAGCCCCCCTCCTCTCCATCGCGAAGCCACCCAACAACCCGCTGTCCAGCATCGACATGCAGCCAATCGAACCACTTGGTCAGAGTCCAATAAAAATCCCCTCCAGAGCACAGGCTACAATCCCCCAGCCAGCTGGCACCAATAAGCAGCCTGGTTCCTCCGAAGCCCATCCCGGGGGAGGCTGAGCAGGACTTTCTGAGGAGGAAGCGGGAGTACTGGAGGATAAAAAAGAAGGAGCAGAGAGCCAGGAAGGCAGTTCAGGACAAAGGAATCACCCCGGCGAGAGCTTCCAACAACTGGAAGGCTGTCCTGCCTCCCTCGGATCTGCAGACAGACGTGAGAGCTGCACAGTTGCACACACAGCTTGTAATGATTGTGACGTTCATATCACACCGTTAGGATCACGCATAACAATGTTCTAATAAAAGAATGCTAAATCCCGTCCTCTTGTGTCGGATCGCTCTAGGAGTCTGGTCACTGGGTGAGCTCTTCTGACGAGTCGGCGCATCTAATGAGGTGAGAAATGTGTTTTGCTCTCCTTCTTTTGCCCTCGGCGTCATCAGCCTTCGGGATAACACGGAAATCTCTTCCACAGCGCTTCAGCGGACACGGACTCAGGATCCTTTACATACCCGGATTACACAGCACCAATAGAAGGTGAAGTATGTCACTTTGAACCTAAAGGAATGGGCCTAACATTGTGAAAGTGGCCAAAAATAAACTGTTCTGTAACTGCCTTCACAGATGAGTCAGAACTTGTGTTTGCTGACTGTGACGAAGATCCTGTCTCTGATGCTGTGTGGAGCAGCCGCTACCTCATGGACTATGACCCTCTCAACCAGCTGCTGGTGTGCATGGTGTGCGGGGAGCTGCAGTACTCCCACAGCCTGGAGGGAGTGAAGGCCCACATCGACGAGGCCCACCCGCACACCCTGAGCCTGGAGCCTGGGGAGAAAGGGCGTATACGCGAGGCCTGGGACGAGCAGGTGTCCCGGCGGGAGCGCTTCTTCACCAGCCAGTTGCAGCAGCACAGCAGACCGGTGGCAGGTACAGCACAGCGAAGCGAGAGCCTCAGCAACAGCCATTGTCGTTTGTAATCAGCCTCACACATCTCCTCCTCCTCCTCCTCTTCATCATCCAATAGGTTCAGTTATCTTCAGGTTGTCATGCTGACTTGCTATTTGGCTCTGACGGTTTGGGTCTGAATACATGTTCACAATATTACTGCATGCTTCAAAGTTAGATATTTTATAAAATGTGAACGTGATGATGAGCGCTACAGATGTCAGACGCATTCACCTGACCGTGAGAAGCCACCTGCCTTTATAACAGATCAGAGTGAAGGTTAATGCACCTGCTGGACCGAAGGGAGGTGCAGGAGAGCGTCCCCAATGATATCTGCTCTTTAGTGGGCCGATACCATTTGACACAACTGACGAGGAATGGCAGAGGCATTTTACGTCACATGGGTTCATTTAAATTGTTGGGAATCTCTAAGAATAAGAAAGTTCAGTATAGGTCACGACGCGCCTCTAAGCTTCTCTACGATGTTTTAAAAACTGAAGTGTGATCGGGTTAAACGAAGCTGTCTGACTTGTTTTGCAGAACCGCACAAGAACTGACCGACGGGAGACTGCAGGAGGCGGCTGAAGACCAGGAGAAGCAAACCCTCCCTCCTTTTTGTCGTCTTTATTTTTGTTTCAGTGTGTTCGCCTCCGCAGGAGGACGCGTGGGAAAGAATGCCCCAGAGCAGCTTTACCTCAATTCCTGCCAGGTGTTTGTGAAAGGACATTTTTACACTGAAGCAGCCTCATCGACGCCCTCGCCCTGCCCTCTTTCCTGTTTCTCTGCTCTCCATGCTCCCTTTTTCCTTCTCTTTCCTCTCACCCCCCCCCCCCCCCTTCCCTTTCTCTGCACCTTCCCCACCCCCCTCCCCCCCC
>VUQK01027406.1:24612-46446 GCA_015106715.1 Bujurquina vittata | reverse complement strand
AATGGCCAAATATACCCCGGACCCCAGAAGGGTTAAGTCAATCATGGGGAATGAATTAATAGAATAGAATAGAATGCCTTTATTGTCACTATACAGGATGTATAATGAGATAGGAGAGAGGCGTTTTGTAAAGTGTGCAGTAAAAATATAAATTTGACCTGGAACGGTGTGACGGTGATCAAATCACACCGAGCATCCACCAGCAGCAGATGGTAAATGGACTAGCTCTTATATAGCACTTTTCTACTCTGTCTGAGCACTCAAAGCGCTTATACAGCATGTTTACATTCACCCATTCACACCAGCACGTCCATGTTTAAGTAAGCTAAGTGCTTATTGAATCCTGGAGGATTCACTGAAATAGAAGAGCAACTTGGGGTTCAGTAACTTGCCCAAGGATACTTTGGCATGCAGCCTGGAGCAGCCAGGAATCAAACCCCTGACCTGCCAATCAGAAGTTGACCTGCTCTACCGCCTGAGCTACATCCACCAGATTCGCGCATGCAGGCAGCAGATCCCTATTTTATTTTTGATGCAACACAAAGCACTGAAACTCCAACCTCAAGGTCAGCTATGTATGTATTGCCGTCTCACCTCAGCAGCAAACCAGTATTCCAATATTCTATTGGAAAATAAATCATACAAACTTGAAACTTGAATTTCATAGCATTTTTTTATATTCTTAAATTTCTTTTTACCTAAATCTTGAAATGCATTTGTAATATTAATGTGTGTGAGGTCTTAGTCAAGACAAAGCCACAGTTACACCTTAAAGTAAGTGGGATAAAGTTTTGTCTTTGGTAAGAGATAGGGTGTCATCTTATATGGCTGGCTGCTGTGAATCCACCACTACTCCAAAAAGGTTGGTGCTGATTTTGTGCTGGTAGTAAAAATATTGTAGAGGTAGTAAAAATAGGTAATAAAAGGTAGTAAATTGAACCGTAGTATTCCTGGATTAAACCTGATACTGGTGCATCTCAAATAATTTGAATATTAAATTGTTTATTTTTTTATTGTGATTCACAAAGATAAAATTTCATATATTCTGTATTCATTATTTTCAATTTTACTTATATGGCGCCAAATCACAACAAACGGTTGCCTCAAGGCTTGTTTTTTTTTTAACATTGGGGATTCCTTTACCACAAGTTATGGCATCAATGTGGTGTGGCATGAAGGGATTCATTTTTGGCACTCCGGAAGAACTCCTGAAGCTCGGGTTGCTTTGATCGGATCCTTCGGCTCGTCTCTATTTTTAGGTGAGGTGAACCCTCCTCTTCTTCCTCCTGATAATATCCCATAGATTCCCTGTGGGGTTTGGGTCGGGCAAGTTGGCTGGCCAATCAGTCACAGTGCTAACATGCATCTGTGACGGTAAGCCCTGCTTGAAAAGCAAATCTGCATCTCTGTAAAGCTTGTCAAGCAGATGGATGCGCAAACACCTTGCGAAGTTTGCCAAGTTCTTGAATCAACTTTTAATCTTCTCAAGGCTGCTGTCACCCTTGTTGCTGGTACACCTTTTTCCCTACTGCACTTTTCCCCTCCAGCCAACCTTAACCTTACGTCCTTGTGGAGGATAATAGTGATTGCCATCTGTGCAACTGTCAAGTCAGCAGTTTTCCCCATAATTACAGCTTGGTATGCTGAACTAGACCAAGATATGCATGTTACTTGCACTGTTTATATAGTAATTTAACCAAATTCAAAATTTGAAATGTTCTAATGATTTGAGGCAGTAGATTTCTGATTTCTGATAGCCATTTCTGATAGATATAAGCCAAAATCACAAAACTTAAAATAGAAAAAGGGATTTTAATATTTTCCCTCATGTGCTGTGAATATAGAATGCATGAAAGCTGACCTTTTTCATGCTATATTAATTTTTTGAGATGCATTAGTGCTTCTGTTAAGGCCTTGGGAACTTCAAATTCTTTTTCATCCCATATTTATTTAAGATATTGCACAATGATGACATGACTGTCAATGAGAAAGAAGCTTCATTCATAAAATTCAACATGTAAAATCTTGTCGGTATTTTTGATAAAAGACCTGTCATGTGTCCAACACCACTGCCATATCCAGGGACTGACAACTCAGCTGGTAACAGTTTCACCTGCAGGCAAAAACGAATTGCTTCAATAGAAAGCATTCGCGCATGACATCATTTAATCTGTGTCTATTGTAGGGCTCCAAATGGACCTTTCTCCTAATGCACAACATAATCCATGTTTGCTGCCACACGATAGGCTTGCATGCAGTTTACCAGCCTTGAAAACAGAATTCATATCCTGTTTATGGTTGACCAGTTATTAGGCCACTGATGGAGGTCCCACTGCAGCTCAGTTTGATCATAATCCCACATAACCCAGGGTCCCGAAGAAGTCCTTTTGCAGTCCTAGCCGTCTTCTCTTCCAGTCCTGTTCTATCAGACTGCCGCTCATGTCATCAAGCAACATCCGGGTTCACCTCTGCTCGTGCCTTTTTAAAAAAAAAAATTTTAGTCCCAGTCGCCTTCTTTAGCTCACAAGGAAGGCCCCAAAGTAGTTTGCCCTGCCGTCCATCTCTATGGCGCTAGCGTTGCTAACAGTAATGAAGAGGCGATCTGCAGGCTGCAGAAAGGCAGTGCCAGCCTGATGCAGAGAGAAGAGGCCGGGCTCCTGACCCCGAGGCCAGCAGACGCTTCTGAACGATTTCATCAGCAGGATGGGGGCCGTGTAGGAACTCATCTGTGGGCCACACCAAAAAACAAAAAACATGAATAAAGTATTACATTATATATCAGCACATTTCATTGATTTGTAAGGATTTTGTCTTTCTTTGTCTTGAATTCACAGGCAACAGAAAATATATCCACTTCATTCCCCATCCCCTTTGACACAGATGGTCATTTAAATCATCTTAGAATAGAATAGAATAGAATGCCTTTATTGTCACTATACAGGATGTACAATGAGATTCTGCTTAAAGGAAATTTAGATTTCAAGATTTAGATCCTAGGACACAACACCAATCAAATTTCACAGTGGGACAGAGATATAGAACCAGCAAGAAGACTACACAATACGACTAGTAATTTCTTGGATTGCAAAGGTTCAAAAGCTCAGCTGTCTTTTCAATTTCAGCTCTCATTTGAACAGCTTAAATTCATTCGACTGAATAAAAACTGCATGCTCACTATAACCGAGCATCTCCATCAGCTATCCTTTAATGGGTTAAAAAAAAAGCTATGACCTTCTTGTAGATGTACTGGACAAGCTGAGCTCCTTCCTCCTCTTTTGCTTCCACTTCCATCTCCCCCGTGGAGGGGAGTTTGAAGTAGGTCTGGGCGTAGATGTAGTAGAGGCCTGCTCTGGGCACCAGCAGCTCTCCTTCCCTCAGCTCCATGTTCTGCAAGAAGGACAGGCCTCTCTGGCCCTCCCACGCTCTGATACGCTCTCCCAGGTACCCCTTGCCACTGCGCAAACCTGCAATAGCACACAAGCATACAGAAACTAACACATACTATATATGCATGGAGGATTCACTGAAATACACAAACAATTCAAGCTTCAAGATAGAGTTTTACTAAACTCAGTTAGAGCAGTAATTGGTAACCAAAATGGAAATAAATGTTTATGGCACGTTCAGTGGTTGAGTCATGTTTACAGATGTTCCTGCAGCCCAACAGCTGTCCAACAACTGCTTCTCTAATAGATTAAGATAATGTTCAACCATGTGTTGGTGCTACATCATGTGGAAGAACTGTGTTTTCTATCAACATGGTGCCTAATCTAGACCTACTAAACCGCTATTCAATGCTACATTTGACTGTCAGCTAAGCCCTGCATCGGCCACGCAGTGGCACCACATGAGAACAAGAGGTTTAAGTGTAGAATCTGAACACGTTAGGCTTTTGCTATTACTATATTATGATAAAGCTGTTTCCTCCTCCTACCCACGTATTAATTACAGGGATGTTGCTCAGCAGACTCTATTGCCAAATATATCAGTCTAGGCAATATATGAGCTCTTTTCATTTCACAGACAAAGACTAATGACTCATCTAAAAGACAAGTATAGGACATGCAAGTCCTGACAGACATGTAGGTATGAGGAGGTAACAAAATCTGAAAGGAGCCTCGGAAGCCTGGAAGCAAAATTCCTAACCTCTGGCCCCGAAAAGGTAGAGCTCTGTGAACACGTGCTATGGGAAATCACAAATCCTGTTCCAGGTGTCTATAATGCACTCCAGGACCAAATGTAACTGATAAAGTAATCCTCACTCTCTGATTTTGGAGGCTCTGCTGATGAGATAACACCGGTCACGTGGGCAGCAATTTTTGGAAGCGGGGCCCCTCTGATGCCAGGCCCCCGGAAAGGCAGCGCTCCCGTCAGATTTTCTGTGAAAAACAAAACAGGATACAAAACACGCACATGGCATTTTTCAGTGGAAAAAGTCATACGTGAATTCATTATCGTAATTGACACTGAATAGCACCGTTGTTCTTACTTCTCACAGGAGTTGGTATCACTTTCTGGAATCTTTCCGCAATCTTCTGACAAAAAACAGAAAGAAAACAGGGATAAGCGAGTGTGAAACAGGTTGTCAGTTAAACCAAGTACAAAATCAAATTGAAAATCCATGAACTAACTCAGAATCAGAAAGGAATTCACCCCCAAATCCCCTCAGCACCCACTCTGCTTCAGACCAGCTGTGATGGCAGAATGTCTTTTAATGGGTTAGTCAGTGCTATAGTGAAGCAGAATAATATCCAAAATCCAATCAGTCGTGTCCTTTAACTCCATGTAACTTTGTTGTCTTCAGCTTAAAGGGCATAAGTCTACTTCCAAAAGTGATCAGTGAGAGTGCTGTCAAAAATACTCTTTTAGATGTGATTATAAAACAGAACTGAGGGGCCCTAGCCAATTTCAGCCGAACAAAGATCACTAAAAACCTTCTTAATGTAGTAGTGGAGCTGCTGCGTGACCTGCCAGCAGGGGTCGCTCTTTTTGTCCTCGGCTGCTGCGTCCTGGAAGTTCAGATTTGGCTTTACAAGACAGGACATGCTGCTCCTTGAAAAACTGTCCTGCATCTGTGAGAGTAAAACAAGACGCAAAACACTGTGACACTGATTTACCCAAAGTGAAAAATATTCTTCCCTGCCAACTGACCTTCTTTATGTGTATATATATATTAGGCACTATATCTTCCTGCAATCTAAATGTCTGTGGCATAACCATCATTAACACACATTTGCGCCTTAATGCCTGTTCTGGAGAAAGATCCACGAGATGAACAAAAGTGCTAATAAGTACTTTTTTTTCCTCCCAGCTTTAAAATACAATGTGCGTGCGTGTGTCCCTGCGTGTTTGACAGTATTTATAATTAAAGTAACAATAATGATCTTCAGCCTTTCTCGTCTCAGGTGTTGGGATTCCTGTCATCAAGATATGTTCGTGGCGTTTGCAGCTCGTCACAATGTCTGTCCGACTCTGACATGTGTTGCTTTAGGGTGTCACAACCCATTTCCTCCAATTGTTCTCTTGTCATCTACTCGCCCCAACTTTCTCCCCTCTCATTGTCCAGCGCTGGATGTAGAAAGTCCCGAATGGACTATTATGGGGACTTTAAGGAGTAGCCGACATAAAATTATCTTAAAAAGTAGAAATTCCTGTCAAATTTATTTCTATTCCTCAAAGTGGGCTATTTCTGTGGCTATTAAAGTGAAATTATAAGGCAGTTTTAGGGTGTATTTGAACATATCCGTGGTACACAGGTCATTTGGAGATCAAATTTTAATATCCCGTTCCTCTGTCCCAGATCGTTCCTATCTTGTGCCACAGGTGTGAACTGCCCCCGTAAAGAGCTTAGTAACTTTATCCTGTCACCATGTTAAACACTCCACTCGTGCATTCAGCGCAAGACAAACGCGTATCTTACCGTGTTCAGGACTTTGTTGAAGTATATAAAACTGACGGCGACCGCGATGGTCTGGAGGAGGACTGTTGCGAGTATGATGAGTCCCAGACTCTGGACTGAAATAGTCATGGCCAAATCACAACGATCCTACAGCTGAGACCACAGGATCAAGAAAGCACTTCGGGCTGGCAGGACGAGTCAGACCAAGCTCTGCGTTTCTTCTGTGAGAAGAGAGAGGGAGGACAACCGTGCAGCCGTCTGTAGGTGGAGCAGAGAGGAGGAACATGTCACTGTTATTGGATGGAAAAGGGCAGGGAGCTGCTACACATGCAACTTTAGGATGCCTTCAGGTAGTGCTGGGAAATGTGGAAACTTAGTTGCCATTTCCAACAGGATCTTTTTTTAAAATTCAGTTCTCATTCTCACTTTTATGCTTCTAATAAAATCATATACTGCAGTATTATGATAGAATAAAGAAGATCCCAATCATAGGCAGAAAAGTATATGTGCTTAAATGCCTTAAAAACTATATGAAGTCTTGAATTATTTAAAAATAATTCCTAAAAAGATCTTATTGTGTGCGACTGAAAATAGCTTCATGACATTTAACCCCAACATCACCCCATAATTCATAACTAGCATACAGCCCATCAGTGCGTTTTTACAACTTAAGTCTCCAAATGTGCAGCTGCTGAAGGCGGCATGAGATGATGAAATTAGCTGAGGACATTTGAGGACAACATGAAGGCCCTGGAAACAGACAGTGAAGTAATTTTTGTTCTTTCTTTCTTTAAAAAAATACTTTTTATAATTGAAACACTGTAGGTTATCATGGAGTTAAAATCTTAAACATCTGCAGAACTACAAGTGAAGTCAGTTATCGTACCTCAGCGTGCGATGGTCTGGCATTGCTTGAGTGTTGCTTTATGAAGAAAACAAGGCAGTTATTGTTAATTCTTGTATGTTACATATGACTAAAAGCACGTGAATGCAGCATCAGGCTAACACTGCAAGGACGTTTTGGATACAAGTACTGTGCAGGTAGCAGATCATCAGCATCGCAAAGTAATCTCCTTCCTGCGATTGTGCGGTGATCTAAGAGACTGCTATCTGATTAGTGCCAAATGACCTGCTGTTTTTTTTCTACATACCCACATAGTATTTGTCACATGGGAGTGATTGAATCTGCAGAATTTAATCGTGAGTGGCTCCTGGTGGTTCCCATGCTTTCATTCCATCACCTCTAACCCTTGCTCTATTGTCAGTGTGAGGAAGTGAAAGTGGGGCTGGAGGAGTTCACAGCTCCAGGATGTGAATGACCCTCCCAGCAATCAAACGTTGAGAAAAAGAATGTAAAGCACATTCAAACCCGCACGCATGCAACTTCAGTCATCACATGTTTGCATGGTGACTGAACATTTCCCAGCTCGCTTACAGAGGTGGGTAGCACCAGAGGCATTTCAAAATGTTCTCAGAAGTCCAGATGAGGACAACAGTAGAGATTAAAATCTTTAAAATGCGGAAGGTAAAGTGAAGATTCCTGTATTCCCTTTAGTGAGTTAATTCCCAGGCTTGTCAGAGAGAAGGAATGGAGAAGGTGAGACTATTTGGCCTCAGGCAAGCCAGATGACACACTGAGAGACATGCCTATCAACCCTTCAACAGCAAACACACATTTAAACATGCATTTTCATCATCCTCTTTCCACGTATCTTATTGTTATTTGTTCTCCTTAGGTTCAGTCATTTGGTGACCTTTGACCTGCGTGGGTTTTTTTCTCATGCACCAGGCTGTGGTTAGCTTTAATCCTCTAGTGTTTTAAAGCCTAAAGGAATAGTTCTGTGAAACATGCCTGTTTCCTTGCTTGCAGGTAGGAAGGTGAAAAGGGAACTGACCTTATATCAGTCTGTTAAACATGCAGCTGCAGTTGGTACAGGACAATGATAACTTTTCAGTTTTGCCTTTGTACACCACCACGCACGCAACGTGTGATTGAAGTGCAAACTTTCATATTTTCTGGCCTTCTTGCTCTTGAGTGTAAACTTATTGTAAATCCTTTGGATTTTAATTCATGAAGGCATCTCTTGATTATAGCCTTTGACAAGGATACAGCTACTTCCTATATATATATACATACATATCTACCTACTTAGATGACATCAAGCTGTACGCCAGGAGTGAATGAGATATTGATTCACTGATTCACACCACCAGGATCTACAGCAATGAAATCGGAATGTCATTCGGACTGGAGAAGTGTAGTCGGATGGTAATTAAGCGGGGAAAAGTAGTGAGAACTGTGGGGATTGCACTACCAGAAGGCAACATTGCAGACATTGAAGACAGCTACAAGTACCTTGGAATCCCACAGGCAGATGGGAACGATGAACACGCTGCTAGGAAAGCTGCAACCTCCAAGTACCTGCAAAGAGTAGGCAAGTCCTGAGGAGTCAGCTGAATGGGAAGAACAAGACCCAGGCTACGCCCTGCCAGCTGTCACATACCCTGATGGGATAATAAGCTGGCCAAAGGAGGAAATAGAAGCCACTGATGTCAAGACAAGAAAGCTCCTTACCATGCATGGAGGGTTTCACCCCAAATCTAGCACCCTGAGACTGTATACTAAGCAGAAGGAAGGTGGCCAAGGACTAGTGAGTGTCAGAACCACTATCCTAGATGAAACAACAAAGATCCATGAACACATCAGGAAGATGGCAACAAAGGATCGTGTGCTTAGTGATCATCTGCTTAGCAGAAACCAAAGAAAGAAGAGGAGCAAGAACAGAAACCATCATGGAAGGACAGGCCTCTGCATGGTATGTACCACCGGCAGATAGAAGAAGTGGCTGACATAGAAAAATCCTACCAATGGCTGGACAAAGCTGGACTGACAGATAGCACAGAGGCACTGATCATGGCAGCACAAGAACAAGCTCTGAGTGCAAGATCGATAGAGGCTGGGGTCTACCACACCAGATAATACCCCAGGTTCAGGCTGTGCATAAATGCCCCTAAAACAGTCCAGCACATAACAGCAGGATGCAAGATGCTAGCAGGCAAGGCATACATGGACTTCCATAACCAAGTGGCTGGCATAGTATACAGGAACATCTGTCCCGAGTATGACCTGGGAGTGGCTCCAGCAGATTCCTGGAGGGACATCAGAGATTTCTGTCCAGAAGAGCACAATCCTGGGAACAGCTAAGATACTGCGCAGAACCCTCAAGCTCCCAGGCCTCTGGTAGAGGACCCGAACTTGGAAGGCAAAAAGACTGCACGTAGGGGCAACCTCGGATTTCAAAAAAACCCAGAGGTAAAAAAACAATTCCAGCTCACCCCCTACAGGCGTGTGTGTGTGTGTGTGTGTGTGTGTGTGTATATATATATATATATATATATATATATATATATATATATATGTTTGACTAATTAAAACATCATGTACTGATGAGAGAAATCTGAGTCATGGAAAAAAACAGCTTGGACAAGACAATGACGAAGGCTAAAACTCCAGCACACAACTCTGTTTTGGAACTGATAACGTGCCCCTATAAAATGTCTTGGTTACTGAGGAGCAGCAGGCTCTCTCTGGCAGAGGGCCTCCACATGATCATGTGTACATCTTAAATTCTGATGCTTCAATATTAAATGTTGTATTTTTATAATTTAAGTGTTTCAGGTGTTTCCCTTCACAATAAAAAGAACACAATCACAAATAAATGGTAAATATAAATATAAATAAATAAATATATATATATATATATATATAATATTATTGTTGTTGTTTTTGTTTTGTTTGTTTTTGTTTTTTTTACATGGAATAACACGGAAAAGGTCACACCTGGCCTTGGAAATACTTTTCAACTTCCTGTTATCTAGATACAGGTGTTTTCCCCTATTAATTCCCTTATTAATAAAAATCATAGTGATGAAGGATAGTGAATTACATGTTAATCTTTGTGTAATGCCTCTGTTTCTTTGCTCTTACATTCACATGCAGTAGGCTTCTGTCAGGGAAACACCTTTCTACAGACGCCACCTAAACCACTGGAGTCTGTATCCATTGTTCTGTGGCAGCAAATTTCAGCACTTGTCTTTGTTTTATGAGCAGCTGAAGTCCTCAGATGGGAATTTAGGGAGATTCCATGACTTCAATGAGAGGAACGCGGGGAGGAGAAGCCTCAGGGGAGGGACAAGAGGAGCAGAGCGCAGAGGAAAGCGGATGGAGTGTCCTTTATATGTATAAGTCTTCTGGGTATTGGAGCTTTGCTTCAGAGGGAAACTGCTTTAATTTTCAGAGAAGTGGCAGTCTTCCCCATTGTTCTCATAACTGATTACAGATTCAGGGTTTGTAAAGTAGTTTGTTCTTTGTCACTGTCAGTTTTATGGAACCGTCTTCCTCATTGAGACCCAGATGTTTTTGATTTCCATATTAACCAATGTGCTCCAGTAAAGGCCTTCAAAGTATAATGCAGAGAATATTAACCCTCAAAATCCCACTTTTGACCCTGTTTATGGTCAAAGTATATTAAGCAGTCATTTTGGTTTTTCAGTTTTTGTAGACCAAACAAATAAGTAACATCATTTAAATGGGTGTTACTGCAGAAGAGAAAAGGATAATTTTGCAGTCCAACAGAGGGCACAATTGCACCAGTGATTAATTTTGCAGTGTATTATTAGTATAGTGAACCAGAAGTTCACTCTTGCTGTCTTGAGATTCTAGTTAGGAAAATTATGAAAATAATTGGCAGTTGTTGCAACTCAGCCATGGGGAGCCACAGGCCACTATAGTCCTAGTGCCAGTCCCAAGTCTAGATAGGGTTGTGTTAGGGGGGTATCCGGCATAAAATCAAACATGCGGATCAAGACAAGACTTGAATATGTTAAAATTTTCACTGGGAGTGACGAGGATGGACGTGATTAGAAATTAATATATCACGGGGAAAGCTCAGGCAAGTCTGAGATGGACACGTGCCGAGGAGGGATAGTGGATATACTGGGCAAAGAATGCTGATGATGGAGCTGCCAGGTGGGAGGAAAAGAGGAAGACCACAGAGAAGACTTGTGCAATAGTCAAGCTGAACAACAAAAGGCATCCAGGAAAACTTGAATATGAATGATGAGGCACACTGAAGGAAAACTCACCAAAATCATACTGAAAATACTGAACATCAAAGGGTCACAATGTATTACTGTAGCTGGGAATTTGTCTTTTGGCTAAAAAATAAACAAGCTGAGCTTGAGAAGTATGATATTATGATTTTATTGACAGTTTTCATCACTGTGTACTACAGAGAGACTGGGGACATTTGCGTGCCACAAAATGAACATTTAAAAGAGGTGAAAACTGGAATTAAAAGGAAAATGATAGCTTGAAGCCAAAATCCATTTGATTTACAAACAGCTCATCTGAATCATCTCTATGCTTGGCATACACGCAGCTGCTTTGCTGCTGAAAGGCCAATGAACACATCTTTAATTCTTTCATTTTCAGTCATCTATATGTAAGAAAAATCATAGCAAAATATAGACACATGATTGCAAAAACAAACAGTAATCAAAGGGAGTGCATTTTGTTAGCGATTGTCAAGAGCCAGAATAATACGTTAGACATTGCCTTCCTGCAGTGCATGTTGAACTCAAGGAAGGGAGTGAATACCTCACTTTTTAAGGAAGGTATTTCTTTCAAGGAAGAATATAATTTCAAAACATCTTTTGTGTGATATTTCATGTAATCAGTATTCTTTTTTTTAGCAATGCTACGTAGATGCTGCTGTGCTTTGCACTAAACACTACGAAAGCATGCTAAAATGCTTCCGAGATGCCCGCTAACACAGATGCAATCAGATCATATTTTCCATCTTCATTCTTTAATTGACTGCATTGAAATGCTAAGATTTTGAAATGCTCCAACTTGTGACGCTTTTGTGTCAAAAGCGGAGCATAAATTAGAAAGCATTTATTACTCGTGTTATGAGTACAAGCACGATGCCTCCTACTGGAAGCAGCTGATGAATGAATCCATCCGTGGGAAGCTTATGGCTGTCAGAGCATATTTAAGAATTTCAAACGTATCTTTATTAGCTGCTCACAGTGCTAGCTATGCTGATGTTGCCAGCAGATTAGGCCGCTTGTAAATATCGTAAAAACTCCACATGTAATGAGTGTGTGCAGGTACACGAGGTCCCTGAGGTTAGATGTTCTATTTTTAAACACACAGTGCATTTACAAGCCCTTCAGCAAGTCTGCGATTCACAAAGAAAAGATCTGCCACCCATTACCACATTATTGCAAAAACGCACATACACACTCCTACAGGTTGTTCTGCAGCCAGTTGAGGTAACCCCTGAGTGCCCTCTTCCCAACATCAAATTCAAGAGGCCAGGATATAAAACTAAAACATCCATGGAAGCCATCCTCGTAGTGGTCGATGGTAACAGCGACCCCTGCGTCCTGTAAGCGGCGTGCGTAAATTAGCCCATCATCCCTCAGCACGTCATACTCACATGTTAGAATGTACGCACGAGGACATTTTGCCAGCACTTCTGGTCCAGCCAGCAGCGGTGCTGCCCGCACATCCAGCAGGCCTGGTACCTCCTTCAGAACCCCGTGAGATCCTTTTTCCACAATGAGAGGCTTGTGGTTCTTCTTGTACTTCTGAGAAAGTAGGACGCTCCAGTCAAGCCTCGACCGGAGCTCTGGGGTGATTGCTGAGTGTTGCAAAGAGCTGTGGTTGTTCACTGCGAACTGAGGCACCAGGGAGAGGTCAGCATTGAGATACAGTACCCAGAACTGGATCATGAGCGACCGGGTGAGGATGGGCATGTATTGGTTCTCCACGTAGGAGGGTGTGTTGAAGTCTAGAGCCTGGAGTGCTGGGTAGATCAAAGCCTGGACGCTGAATTTCACACTCATGCTGTCGTCTACAGAAATCTGGACAAGCAAACACACACTAACTATAAAGAGATCAGCAAGTTAAACATGATGTCAGCAATCCTTGTGAGCTGCTTTAGTCAACTAAATGCACCAAATTCATCATGAGAGAAGTGCTGAGGACACAGAGGTAAGCCTTTTAGGTCTTGCATTGATACAGAAGCATTTCCCTGCTTCTTTCCCCTCTTCTATCACTTCCTCCTGTTTCCTTTCAACAGGAAATCACAGCTAAACGCAATGCAGTGTGGAATTTTTTGATACCTTGCATACAAGAGCCTGTTAGAAATAGCAGCTTTGTAAAGACAGATGCAAGCAATTTACAGTGCTGTGCATAAGTATGTGCCCCCTTCCAGATTTCACCTGGTCCTATGTGAAAAAGTAAAGGAGAAAACCACTGCTGATCAAAAAGAATACAAAGGCTCGTCTCACGTTTGCCAAAAATCTTTTTTCACAGCACTGCATGTCATGACCCAGAATGCATTGTACAAGCAAAGTCGTGGCAGGCATTTTGTCAGTTAAAACAATTTAGGATTTGAATTTGATATTGTGCTGAAAATAGCTTCTGTGTTTACCTCCTGAGCAACTGCAGCAGCCAGGTTTCCTCCAGCGCTGTCACCTGCCACAGCCACACGCTCAGGGTCAATTGCATACTTGGCAAGAACCTCTGGAGACAAGAAGTGTTTGGCAGCAGCAAGGCAGTCTAAATACGGCACTGGAAAGTGCACCTCTGGATACAGACGATACCTACACACACAGAGGGCTCAAATGTAATTTACTGGAGGTTTAGAACACAGTGGAGCACATGATTGCAAGCATTCCTTCTACAATTAAAGGGACATTCGACTGATGTTGCAAATCAAGACTACAATTTTGCAAGAGGAGACGCACTTACTCAACAGAGACCACAACAGTGTTGAGCTCATCTGAAACCATCCGGTTGATAATATCATATGCTCCCTTCTCTGAGGAAGTGAAAGAGTGACAGTAGAGGAGGATGGAAAAAGATGTTTCTGAGTAATAAACTTTACTGTAAGACAAAAACAACAACAGCATTAAAACACCACATAAACTCCTGTACAGAGATAGATATTAATAAGGTGGATGGATGGACTGATGGAAGATATAACTGCTTTGTTAATGCAAAAAAGAGAACTAAAGTTCTTGTACTCACTGGTGGTGCCGACGACCCAACCTCCTCCGTGTAAATACACCAACCCTCTCCTCAGATGACCCTCCCCTCCAGCTGGGGGCTCGTAAACGCGCACTGGGATGCCAGCGAAAGTGATGTCGCTGACCTTCACACCTGGGAAGGGTCCTGGACCGGATTCAGAAATCAGCCTTATCCCACTTGTGGACTCCCTGATAGAGTTAATGTAATGGCCAAATCCCAGCCAATGCTTCAAAGTGGCCTGAAGACAGAGGAAACAAAACTCCAGCTCAAGCCCCTTGATAATTTCTTGTTTTCTTCACGACACACGTAAAGAATTTAAGACATAGATTGAAAGCAAGTGGAAAGTGGAAACAGCAGACATGAGAAAATAATTTGGCAAAAGAAGAAAATCTAGTCATCTCTTGGCAGGATTTTGAGACACAATTTCTCAAAGTCACCTTTATCCTCCTACACTGAGCATTGCTGATGTGCCTCTGTGCGGCTGCCCTCTCCCTCACTCAGAGTGTCTCAACAACAATGCTGCAGACACATGTGCTTGGCACAGTGGGGGCTGAGGAGTTATACTGTGACATTTTGACTGATATAAAGTTTCGTAAGTAACATTAAGCTAGAAGACCAAAATGCATTGCTAAATCTGCCCTGCAGCATCCCTGGATGTGTTTCGATAATCTTAATTAGAGTATCCGAACCGCAGTTAAACTATAAGACAAAATACCCATTGAACACTAAGAAAATATGTACAAATAATTAACCCAACATTCAGAGTAAGCTTTGTGGATCATTTTCCTGTCTTTTTCACAAACTTGTGTTTCAGATTGAAGGACTAAAGAAGTCGTTGTTTCTGTGTGCAAACACAGTGTTTTATTGGGTATCTTGAATTAAGATACATCTTTTTATGCCTTGACCCAGTTTCTGATATTATAAGTGGTTTTTGCGCTTCTGGCCAGCTTAAATTTTCCACTTCAATGAACAATAAAGTCAGCTTCTGTTCTGCATTAACACACTTTTGACTAGTGGGGTTTAAAACTATTTAAGAACATCAATCATGCTTGAGCATACCGTCTACTGTAGAAAAATGGAAGCAGTGCTAAATTAAGATCAGAGATGTTTACAATGGTTTTTGGCTTTTCTTCTGCAACACAGTGTCCTCAGCCTAGATGCTCATGACTGTTTAAAATGTTACAAAAGAACAGAGACGAGATTATGAATAAAAATATTGCTCTGAGGACTAATCTCAGCCAGTGTGGTAATAAGTAACTGATATTGTTTCTCGTCCCCTATGGTGCCACTTTCAAAATATAGAACAAAGGTGAGGGCGTAAAGTTCACGGTCCTCTCGCTGCGCCAGAATAAAAGTCTCATTAGACCTGTGACAGACTTTTTGAAATCACATTGGAATTACTAAATGAGCTCTTTCACAAACTTGGTGCATTTCACTCTGCTGTGAAATCAGACTTCATGACACGTGCATGAAAAGACCTCAGGTCATCCAGTAAAGCCAAGCACTGGACTACATACACCTTAAATCCATGACAGTTCAGAAGCATATCATTTTGCACTATTTTACTGAGCGTCAACACACAAACACACACAAAAAAATTCTCTAATATGTTAAACATACTATATCTAGGCACAAGGTTCAAAGTCCAAGTCTGTGTGTGAGTGTTTGTAAGAGGTGTGTCATTTAACAATGCCAGCTTTTCATACATACAGCTCATGCAGCCAACCCATAATAACACATTGAACTAAAAGGTTGCACATAGAAAAGTAAAGATTTTGTGCACTGTGATCATGCTCATTCGTCTCTTTTTGTTGTGATCCGATTGCTACCTTACCCTGCATCAGCTTTGCTTCCCAGTGAAAACATCTGGTCTCTTACCACGTGAAATGCTGTCCTGATATAGGCATCCACCATCATCAACTTCCACGGCTGCTGGATGGCATCAGGCAGCGGGGTGTAAATGTAGTAAGCAACTGCCAGCGTTAATGACACACTAACTAGGAGTGATAGCAGCCTCATCTTGCAGCCGTAGGATGATGTGTCTTCAGTTACTCACTGGGCGGAAGATTCAGACCTACTCCGCCGCCTGAAGCTGTCTGACTCCTAATTCGTCGATGGAGCTTGGCGTCAGAACACGTGAGTTAAGCACTTCCGCTAAAAATCCTCAAAAATAAAATTATATTTTGAAAGCGATGGTTGTTTAAAAATGTTTTGAATCAGTCTGTGTCAGCCACATAACTTTATAAATGGTAAAGTATGAAAGAGCTATAGCTACATCTGGTCATGGTGGGTAGGCTGGTCTATCTCACTAAAATTCAACCGAGCAAAAAGATGAAATAGGGGCCACGCGTTTGAGACGAATAGTGCTTTTATTTTGAAAGATGGGTGGCAAAAGCAACGAGTGGACACCTGGGAAGTGGAGTGTTTTTTGTAAGAGCTGCAGGCGTGCGCAATGCTGTATTATATGTGTGTGACCACCGTGAGGCACAATGGAGCTGCTGACTTTACCCTTTAGGTTACGTTAGTGTGGGCAGATTTAATCACAAAACAATATTATAATTAATCAGCTCTTTATTTTAGGCCTAATCAAACCCACTAAACTAAAGCTGCAGAGAAAGAGTGTACAGCCTGGAAGTGTTGAAAAGCGTTGAAAAGGAAGCTCACATGTCAATACTCGATATGGAATATTTTAACTAACTTCTTTGTTCAGCTGAATGTAATCGCTGTCATTGGTGTGCTGGGTGTTATGTAACAAAAATAATAATATTAATATAATAAATAAATAAATAAATAAATAAATAAATAAATATATACATTTTAGCTGAATGGCGATATACAATATGATTTTTTCTTTCCAAAAGGTATAAACAAAAAGGCACTTGAGTCACATGGGCACTTTTCATTCAGCTGTAGATGTACATGAGAAATTGCTCAAAAATAAACTATTGGCATATTTAAATAATATTCATCCATCCATTCGCTGCCGCTTATCCTTTTCAGGGTGCTTCTCAAATAAATTAATGCTTTTTTCCTCCATAACAAAACACTCACAGCTCTGCTATAAAAATTTTATACAGGTTTCCGGAACTGTCTGACGTCACTGGAAAAACTAGCTACATTTGTCGCTAGTCGCTTTTTGAGGAAAAAGCCCAGCAACAAAGTCACTAAGTTGGGAACACTGCATGACCCACGTGGTGTGGTGACGTATTTACGCCATGAAATTAGCATATCATGATATAATTAATTTTCCCGGGCAAGATTTTTTTTACCGGCATTATCGTGAATGATATGATATGGCCCAGCCCTAGTGTGAACCCTCTGGATGTGAAAAGGCAGGATTTGCAGTCTGGGGTGGAATCATTGTCCTGTTCCTATCAAGAGCTCTTTTCTGACTGATTCTTGATGCCTTTTCGCATTCAGACATCAATGTGAGGCCGAATTCTCTCTCAGTGGAAGGTATTAGTGGTGCAATTTATGGGCAAGATCTGCTCTTTTAGCTAAAAGGATAAAGTGCCTATTATTGCCACTCAAGTATTTCTTGACTGTGTGTCTGTGTAGGTTCTCAGTCATCCAGGTCATGGTAGTCTCTGGAGGTTGAAGCGCCTGGACTGAAGATGTTTCACCTCTCATCTGAAAGGCTTCTTCAGTTCTAAAACCAAATGGTGGAAAGTCCAAGGGATTTAAACCATAGTGGGGGGTGTCCCCTGGACTGTGTGTCTTTTAAATCCATGACAGGAATGATTTTGTAACAGAAAACATGGCTTCAGAAAGAGAAAGGGTATGTATCTTAGAACCCCTAAGCCATAGCTAAATATGAATCACAATGCCAGAAAGCTCCAGCACAGTAAATAAGCGCCCGAGCCCACCGTGACTGGGCAAAGAGTCCTCGTCTCTCTCTTTGACTTTCTGTGCTTTGTAACTTTCAGCCTCTTCCCACGGTTACATTTTTAAATGGCCACTGTCTGTCCCTGGTGGCCTGCTGTGAGAATGTAAACAAACATCACAACGATGAGGATCTGACCTCTGCGCTGAGCTGATTTTTCCAAAACATAGTAGCAAGACCACCTGACCGTGTCAGCTTAGCCTCTTGGAAGACCAGAGTGGGGTTGGTAAGGTGGCAGCAGGAGGTCATACAGAAAAGCTGATTAGTAAACAGGGAAACAGCAGATGAGCCTACTTGCTCCTCCAAAGCTCATTAATTAACACACTGTCGGACCAAAGTGAGAAAATGACAGGCTGTGGTTTTATTCCCTCAGTATGCTCTCATTCTGTCTACATTGCTAATTACAACCTCTTTCTCTCATTGTGCTTTCACATGTTTTTTTGTTCCAAATAACCATTTCTGTTATGGCTGCATTATGGTATAACTACCTTATATGAACCATTTCATCTATGCTTTACCAGCCTACCTTACAGTGCAACAGAAGGTATAGTAATGTACAAAATGTGATGTTTTTAATGCAGATTTTGTTGAGACTGAGGATATGCATGAACAGTAGAAATCAGATTATGTTGCAGAATCAGGTTGATATATATATATATATATATATATATATATATTGTATGTCATGGTAATTTGATACCGTTGTACATAGTTAAGTCTGAAAGCATCTTCTGTTATTTATGATGCTTTTTTTTTTGCAGTGAACTTGACATCCTAAATCCTGCAGTATCAGTGTCAGTGTTTCACTCTCAAAAGATCACATTAAGCCACACACAGATGCTTCGCTTGCTCACTTTCCAAAAATCCCTCTGAATCAGAGTGTCAGCGGAAAGCTTAAATTGTAAGTGTGACATTTGCACTTTTGTGTGTGCACACACATGTGTGGTATAAAAAGTGTACATTAAAATTCCCTTTTACTGCCCCCTTTCTCCCTCCTGTTTGTTGGCTTGGCGTCTCCTGCCAGTCTGTGGTATGGAGGGTAGAGTGAGGGCCCCTCTCTTGTGTTACTGACTGGAATTACACTTATGGTCATATAACATGACTAAATGCATGAGGCAGTAATGGAGGTTTTCCATTTCAGGCAATCCTGCCTCATTGCCCAGCCTGAGTCTGACACTGCCTTTAACTGTATTTGAGAATTATGGTGGCTGGATCTACAGTAGTATACTTAAAATCCTGCAGTTAAAATTAAACTACTTTGTCTAACAAGTTGTGTGAAAAAAAAGATGTTTTTACAGCAATCTGCTGCAAGTACTCGGAACTGTTATCAAGATAATGTGCAAGCAGTGTTTTTGTCATCTGAGTCTCTCTGAAGCACAGTTGCATGCAGTATCTTGAACAGGATATTTTTGACTTCACTCCTTTATTTTTGAAACATGATTCAACAGAGGATAAAGCACACCTGCAAAGATCATTTACAGGATGCTGACGTGGCTGTGTTTAAAATGTTGTCCCTTCAACATGCCAGAGAGAGAACAGTTCAGCAGTGATGCTGATAGGACCCGGATGACACAAGTGAGTGGATGCACACAGTAATGAGTCCATTAGGATCCAGGTAAAACATTATAACAGCTTCTCTGACAACACTTGAGTCCATGACAAATTTCCACAAGAGGAGAATATAATATGTTGTTTCCTATCATACAGCAGAATTTCTTTTTCGCTTTAAACTTGGGTGGAGTGTAGTTCAGATCCTCTTGAGACAGATAAATATTACAGTGAATGAAGACTGAATTCCATGTGTCTTCAATCATTTGACTATAACAGAGTAACACTTAATGTTAATATCCGTCCCCTTTCTGCTACAAAAGTCAAATCATCTGCCATGAAAATGTCGATTTGCATTAATCAATAAGAACTGAGGATTTCTAAATCCAGATCCTTTGTTCTTTCGTGATTGTGCAGGGGAAACTCCTTGCGGGTAATCTGCCACCAGCGGAAAGATTTATAACCAGTTCAGTCTTGAACTATTTGAAGCATGATAAATATATGGTATGACAGTGGCCCTTCTTTGTAAAGGAGGAAACCTTAAGCAACAGTTATAACTGACAGGAAATGACCATTATATTAAAGAAAAGGAGGGTGGACTTTCATATTTTGTTATGCCATTAAGCAGCACTGGAAAGACACAAGTCACTGAGACAGAAAAACCATCAAAAAGCGAACTTTTCTGTGAATCATGAAAAATGATACAGGACTCGATATTCTTACTTGGTTTGTAGAGTCATTCTGCAATATTGTTGCTACTGTAGAAAGGACTGAGGCACGTTCTGCTGCAACTACTGCAGAAACTGTGTTAGTGAGTGGAACAGTTCTCTTGTGGTATTGGTTATGCTATTGATCCATTTTAAGCTGCCATTGGTTTAAGATTAAATGGCTTCCCATGCTTTTTAACTGAAACAATCGATGAATTGTGTGACTGGACATGCTCACTTACATGTGGTGACATTAATATGTCATGGTACTCAGGAATGCCATGGACATGGGCCCAGTTGGTGGTCGCTATGCTTCAGCTGCAATGCAGACTATTTCTGTTGTTATTCTGTCTTCCACAGAGCAAAATGTCATATCTGAAAGAATAGCAACAGAAGCAGCAGGCTCCTGTTTTTGTTAGGCAGCATGCTGTCGATGTGGGGCGTTCAAGTACACAGTGTTCCTAATTAACTGAATAACTGGCTATTTGCTCTGCTGGTGATGAAAGACTGACATCATCCGAGCAATGTGGAATCATTTCATTTTTAATTCTTCATCTGTTGCAGTTTTTCTGCTCTTATCGGCACATGACTTGAATATTGCTTTATCTTTATTTTCAGCTAAATGAAGCAGAAGCACGAGAGAGAGGCCTTTGACACACTGATTGTTCTGCTACTTGCTTATTATATTGTAGCTCAACAGTTAAACAGTATATAGTGAACAATTCCTGCTGCAATGGATAGATAGATAGATAGATAGATAGATAGATAGATAGATAGATAGATAGATAGATAGATAGATAGATAGATAGATAGATAGATAGATAGATAGATAGATAGATAGATAGATAGATAGATAGATAGATAGATAGATAGATAGATAGGTAGGTAGGTAGGTAGGTAGGTAGGTAGGTATACAGAGTTCACGGTCAACTCAATGACTTCAAGGTATCCAGGTCCTGTGACTGCAAAATCATCACCCCTCCATGACTGTGCTTGGCAGTTGGTATGAGGTTTGCTGAGATGCTATTTGGTTTCTGCCAAACATGGACTTGCTCGTCCAAAGGACATTATTCCAGAAGTCTTGTGGAGTGTTCAGATGCAGTTTTGCAAATCTAAACTGTACTGTTCTTTTTAGAGAAGAGGCTTTTTCCTGGTAACCCTTCCAAATAAGCCAGGCTAGTTGTGCTGCCATGAACTTTAACATTTAACTTGCTAACTGAGCCCTGTAGAGCCTGAAATGCAGCTCTTGGTTGGTTTTTTTTGCATTGCACCGTCCGATCTTGGTGTGAATTTGCTGGGAGGTCCACTCCTGGGAAGATTGTGGCATTGCGTTAAATGTGACTCAATCTGGAAAAAGGAGTCGCAAGTCACAGAGGCTAATTCTTAGCCCGGAAGCATATGAATCAGCGCTGTATTGTGGGTCTTTTCTGGGTCACGGGATGTTCTTTGCTACAAGGGAGAGATCGCTTACGTGCTACCAGCGATCATTAAAATTATTTTGCATTGATGTCGTTATTAAAAATTTTGGTCACATGGTATATGGACTGGTACTCCTATAGCATCGTCCTACTCAAATTGAGCACTCAAAGTGCTTTCTCCTACAATTCTCATTCTCCCAATCACACATTCATAAAATGCTTTTATCACACACACACACTCAAAGGAGTTTTCTCTGTGGATGTTGCTGTATTAA
>VUQK01027405.1:0-16061 GCA_015106715.1 Bujurquina vittata | reverse complement strand
ACATGCACACGCACGCAGTTGCCCGATGGCGCTCCCGGCTTAAACCCGGAGAGCGGAGAAAATGATTTCATATCAATCAACAAGCTTTAAAAAATGACAAGAAAATGAAAGTTTAGCTATTATTTTTAGTTAGTTTTAGTTAGTTTTGTAACCTCACAATACCATTTTAGTTAGTTATTGTTTTTTCCTTTTAATTATAGTTTTTATTTATTTCAGTTAACGGCAATGTTTTTTCAATTTCAGTTTTCTTTATTTCGTTTGTTTTCCTTAACTATAATAACCCTGGTACAGATAACTTTATAATCTCTGGTAAATAAATTATCAATCTGTAAGTGTTAAATAGCCTTCTGGGTGTTTCAGATATTGCCAGGTAATAATGTTTTAGAGGAACTGATATTCAATTCAGTTAAATTTTACTTCTATAGCACCAAATCACAACAAACATTCAATATATTGTGAGCTAAAGACCCTACAATAATTACAGAGAAAACCCATTAGCAAAGTGGGAAGAATATCTTGGTGAATGAAAGTTAGAGACAGAGTGAAGAATCTATACACAAAACCCACTGCCACTGTAACTCTCCTCCTACACAGGTATCAATCAGGCAGTTACTCCCACTCCCCTGGGTCCGACCCCACGGCTTGACATCCACTCCATCACTCCTGGAACGCATCTTCTGTTTGCTCAAAGCGGGAAGATTGAACACGTGCCACTTGATGAATACCTCATTAAGAAGGAGGAGGCCAAACCTCTGCTCCACATCCCTGTAAGACCAATAACCTTGCTCACATGCTTCCACAAATATTGCACTGTTGTCTGACAATCAAGGGGTGGAGATGGAGGGTGTCTCTACCTTACAAGCTAAAGCATATTGAAAGAAATCAACTATAAACTGTGGGAAATTAACTATAAAAGCCTCTGATTACTGCTGAAGTTTGATGCAAATATTTAAAAAAATCTTTAAAAATAGTCTGTAATCTCCTAAATAAGCTGCACACTGTAGTTATAAAACAGCAGGACATTGCTGCTCTAATATCTCCAGTATGGGAGAGGTTTCCCCCTAGGTCTGTTGAATTTGTGTTGATTTCCACATCAATAGTTTCTTTCCAGAGCTGCAGGTTTCCAGGTCCAAAGGTACTGATGCACCCCCATACCATCAGGGATGTGGCCAACTTTCATCTTTGTGAACATAGTAATTAGAGAATGATGTGACCTGGGATGCTCAAGCTGATGCCACAGATGCATTGGCTAAAACTCTCGGATGACTTAATTTTTTACCATAATTATGCCCATCACAGAAAGCGACTCTATTCCATATGATTTTAGCATTTCTTATTCCTGCTTCTCACTTGAATTGATATGGTTAATAAACTCACTAAGGCGCATATGCACCCCATTAAGACCTGTTGAAACATGTAATTATTATTATTAATTAAAATTAATTAAATTAATTATTATACGTGTTCTAGAATTTGGTTGTCCAGGGGATTTGTGCCACCTAAAGATTCTATTGGCAGAAAGCTTTTTTTGAGGGTGGGGGTGGAAGATGGAAGTTTTCTTAGAATTGGAGTTGGAAATGAATCAGGTTTTCCCCAAACTACCTGGTTATCCACACGGTTGTATAGATCTAGTTTACATGCCAAAGTGTCCTTGGGCAAGATACTGAACCCCAAGTTGCTCTCCGACGCAAGCGTTGGAAGTGTGAATGTGTGTGAATGTTAGCTAATTAAAGTGCTTAGTTAAACATGGAAGTGCTTGTATGAATGGGTGTGATTGGCTGAATGCAGACATGTTGTGTAAGCGCTTTGAGTGCTCAGTCAGACTAGAAAAGCACTATATAAGAACTAGTCCATTCACTTGTCATTTCTAGTATTTACAATAATATTTTCTCCCCATTTTAATTATCAACATTTGATAACATGGTAACATCACTGCAATTAGCTTTGGTCACTAAACCAATGACAAGGATTGCTTTTTTTTTAAAATTTACAGGACCGAGTAGTGATTGCTTTGGCCTACGACTGTTTGGACAAGATGGTGTACTGGACCGACATCACCGGACCAGCAATCAGCAAGGCAAGCCTCAGTGGAGGAGACATCATCCAAGTTGTCACTAAAGGTACAACAGATGTCGTGGTTCGGTAATCATAACTGAAAAGTGCTGAGAAGTACTTCTATATCATCCAATTTTTACTGAACTTGAACACAAGAGGCCGGAGCTCACAATTTTCTGTTGGGTTACTCACGTGCAGGATAGGTTATGCATAATAGCCTACTTTGAACTTCTTTATTTGGCCATCGAGACTGTAAATCACTGAAGGCCAAAGTAATACCATCCTAAGTATCTGGTTAGAGATCATGTTTCGAAACTTTTTAGGACAGAGTGCAGTAACTTCAGTTTGATCTGAATTTAGAAGCAGGACATTAGAGGTCATCCACACCTTTATGTATTTAAGAATTCCTGCAGTTTAAATAATTGATGTGTGTCATCTGGATTCATGGATAGACAAAGCTGAGTATCATCTGCATAACAATGACTCCTAATAAAACTGCCTAAGGGAAGCATGTATAATGTAAATAGAATTGATGCAAGCAAAGAACCCTGTGAAAGTCATTTGTTGCATTCATCAAGAAAAACTCTTGATCTTTAATTTCAAAGTTTTGAAGTTTCAAAAACAAGCAATTGCAAGAATAATGGACATTTTCTGTTGCTTTACAATAAAAAGAGTTGTCAAAGACAAACATCGTGTTACATTGTGTAATTAAGCTTAGTGTGTGAGGAAGACTCCACATTTACATGAACAAATTGGAGTCTATTAGATATAATTTAAACCACTTCAGCACAGTACTTTTAAATACCTACAGCATGCTGTAATCTCTGGAGCAGAATATTATGGTCGACAGTATTGAATGCTGCACAAAGTCAGAATTGCCTTCAGGCAGTTAAGTGCAGCAGTGGTTCCAGTCCCTAAACTACAGTATCTCTGCTCCTGCTCAGAGCTGCAGAGTCCCGAAGGTATTGCAATTGACCACATAGCCCGCCTTCTCTTCTGGACTGACTCCATGCGAGACACCATAGAGGTCTCCAAGCTGGATGGCAGTCATCGCAGAGTCCTATTTGACACTGACCTGATTAACCCTCGACCCATCATCACCAACCCATCATACGGGTAAAAGTATTTGTATTAGTATTAGCAGTAACAGTACAGTGAGTAGTAGTACTTATACTGTGTTTACTATATACTACTTCTTTTTTCATTTTCCCCCTTTAAAGTTTGCCATAGTGGCTCATCTACCTTTATCTCATCATTTAAGATTAGGCTTAAAACTTTCCTTTTTGATCAAACCTATAGTTAGGGCTAGCTCAGGTGACCCTGACCCCTCCCTGTGATAGGCCTAGGCTGCTGGGGGGTTCCCATGATGCACTGACTGTTTCTCTTCATTCACTTCTTCTTCCTCTGTTTATACCCCACTCTGTATTTAATCATTAGTTATTATTATTATTAATCTCTGTCTCTCTTCCACAGCGTGTTTTTTTGTCCTCTCTCCCCCCTCAGCAGATGACCCCCCCTCCCTATGGCTGGTTCTGTTGGAGGTTTCTTCCTGTTAAAAGGGAGTTTTTCCTTCCCACTGTGCTGCTCACAGGGGGTCGTTTTGACTGTTGGGTTTTCTCTGTTTTATTGTAGGGTCTGTACCTACAATATAAAGCAATTTGAAGCGACTGTTGTTGTGATTTGGTGCTATAAACGTGTATTGAACTTAATTGAATTGCATAACAAATAAAACTCTTGACCAAAGCTAATTTGGTTGAGACTGACAGTAGTAAAAGTAATATCAGAGCAGAAATAGTGAAATGATGAATCCGGGTTTTATGCTGTTGGTCTCAGGCGGCTGTACTGGGCAGACTGGAACAGAGACGGGCCTAAAATTGAGATGTCCAATATGGATGGGACAGAGCGCATTGTTCTGGTCAAAGACAACCTGGCACTTCCCAATGGTCTGACCTTTGACCACGAAAACCAACAGCTGTGCTGGGCTGATGCAGGTAGGAAATATACCGAGTGCTCCGAGCTCCTGTTAGGCGTGTGTTCCTGGATGACTGATCCATATTAATTTGCAGGGACACGGAAGGTGGAGTGTATGGATCCTCATCGTCAGCTGAGGCGGAATATCGTTGAAGGAATCCAGTATCCATTCGCCCTGGTTTCCTTTGGAAGAAACCTGTATTACACTGACTGGAGGAGGTACCACCTCATACACATACTTAGGGGATTTATTCACTTAAAGATCTGCTAATCCAAATCCAGAAAGGCATGTCTCAAAACTATCAACATGTTTTGGTTCCAGTTATGTTGGACATTATTGGAGCTACAGAAATAACCCAGTACAGCAGAGTTATAGACTGGAAGTTGGAAGAGTTTTTAAAGTTATGAACACTGCTCCTCAAATCGCTGCTGTTTGCTCTCTAAGATGCTCTCTAGTCATCCAAAGCTCTTAAGTGTGGCATATATGACACCTCAATATGTGGTGAATTATTTACATGTTGTGGGTATTTTACAGGGAGGCTGTGGTTGCTGTGGACCGTTACTTGGAGAGAGAGACAGAAGAGTTTCTGCCCCAGAAACGATCTCGGCTGTATGGCATCGCCACAACAACACCACAGTGTCCACAAGGTAAAACCTCTGAAAGTTAAAGAGCTGTGACTGAAAAGGGAGCGGAAAGAAGGGCCTAAAGAAGATGAGGAAGATGAAAAGATAAGAGATCTTAAAGTACTGTATGTAGGGAAAATGAGGTGCAGATTTGTAAAGGTTAGAGAAATGTACCAGGTGTTTTTAAAAGAAGAGGAAGAAGAGAAACCCAAGCATCAAATAGCTTAGCACAAAAACTGAAAGTGGGGGAAAATATCAGTTTGGTTTATTTTTTTGTATTACTATGGAGGGCAGCAGGGTGGTGTGGTGGTGGGCACTGTTGCCTCACAGCTACAAGTTGTGGGTTTGAATCCAGCTTGGCACCTGTGTCACGTTTGCATGTTCTCCCCGCGTCTGCGTAGGTGTTCTCAGGTACTCCGGTTCCCTAGCACAGTGTGGTGACATGCAGTTAGTGGGGTTAGGTTAATTGTTTTTATAATCAGATGAGTTGCCCCCTTGTTGGCTCTTTATGTCTATCTTATATGAATATGCTTGCAGGATTTTGTGAACAATGAACATCTGAATTGGATATTTTCTAAGAGACCTAACTGTTTACCACTGAGGTTAAACATGTTCTCATGCCTGTTTGAATTGAGTTTCCAGCTCAATGGAGTCTATTTGACAGCAGTTTAGTGCAGTGGGAATAAAAATGAGAATAGCTATGCAAGCGCACTAATTCAATTCAAATTCCATAGAATGTGACTGGATATGAGTGTGGGAATTCCAGGCTGATATGACCTCAGGGAAGCCAGCTGTGGATATGGAGACTTCCAGCTGGCTTAGAGCCCAGAACTATACAGCAGGCAGTTGTGAGAAACTGCTTCACCCGCTGCTTTCTCTGGAACATAAATGGAGGAAATCCAATGATGAAGAAGTGGCCAGTTACTTCCTCTAAGCATATAGTCACGTTTATACGCTCCTCCTGCCAGCTGGCCGATCTGCTAATAACAGCAGCCTACATCACTGTGATGCGTGTTCTAGAGAATTGGATCTGAAACTAATGCCTATTGTTTCAGTAATTTTGGTAAAGGGCTGCTTCAGACCATCAACAGATTCATCTGAAAACATTGGGTTCTCCCCCATCGACTCTATGAGAGATGGACGTAGCCACTGTGATGTGAATGAAAGAAATGTTGATTTCAAACATAAAAGTAACAAATATTAACATAAAAACACAAATGATCATGAAATAAAAGAAAGCCTTTATGATAACATGATAAACAAATCACCAGTCAAACTCTAGACTGGAATCCTGTAAAATATTGACCATTTCCAGATCTTGGTTATACAGTCTACTATATAGATATACACTATCTGTAAATAGGCATCTAATACACAGTCCCTTGTTAAAGGGCTAGGCCAAACAGACACATGAAAGGTTGGCTGTACTCTGAAAGAAGGTGGTAGTTTCAAGCTGACAACAGACGGACTGATTTAGAGGAAAGTGGCTCTGCTTTGGTCCCAAGCCTGACGACTCCTCTGAAGATGATGATCATCAAGTGGACAGCCAGATCAGAGTTGTGTGCCTGCTCCATCCATGATAACTGAGAACTAAAGGATTTGGCATTGTTGGACGCAGTGAAGTTTGGCCTTAAATTCCTGATTCAAATTTTTATGATTGACCATTACTGGAAACCAGAACGCAGGCAGACTTTGGCCCCTAAGGAAGTGCAAAAGCTCTTGGGAGATAAATTAGGGACCTTTGTCGGACACAGTATCAAATGGAATACCACGCAGTTAAACACATGGTCTATCAAAAAGTTGGCAGTTTCAGAGGCTGTAGGCACTTTGGTGAGAGCAATGTAATGGGCGGACTCCCAGGCCAGCTAAGAGATACAACCTCTCCAGCGTGTCCTGGGTCACCCCGGGGCCTCCTCCCGGTACAACATGCCCAGAAGACTTCACCCAGAGGCGTCCTAATCCGATTTCATCTGACTCCTTTTGACGTGGAGTAGTAGCAGCTCCATTCTGAGCCCCTCTTGAATGATTCCCCTCTTAGCCCTCTCTAAGTCTCTAAGGGGGAGGCCAGCCACCCTTTGGAGGAAGCTCATTTCCGCTGCTTGTATCCATGATCTTGTTCTTTCGGTCATGACCCAAAGGTCGTGACCGTAGGTGAAGGTAGGGATGTAGATCGACCAATAAACAGAGAGCTTCACTTTTACCCTCAGCTCTCGTTTCACCATGACAGGTGGGTGCAGCATCTGCATCACTACAGCCATGACCCAAGTCCGACTGACAATCTCCTCCCCTCACTCATGCACAAGACCCCGAGATACTGAAAATCCTCCACTTGGGGCAGCAACTCATCTCTGATCTGGAGTGGAATCTCCACCTTTTTCCTGCCACACAAGTGCGAGCTGGAGGTCACCACCTGATGAAGCCAACAGAACCACATTATCCACACAAAGCAGACATGAAATTCTGAGGCCACCAAGGCACAAGCCTTCCATCACTTGAATACACCTAGAAATTCTCTTTTGGGGATTGAATTGTAGGAAATTGAGTGGTTAGTGGCTGCAAATCTAATTTCAACTGTGTAGCCTCCAAAACCTTCTGCCCCACTCTAGAATCAACTAAGGCCTGGAGAGGGAAGATTAACACAAATTGTTACTGGCAACAATAAATCAGGACGAGCAGATTGAAGATCCCCAACCCTTATTGCCAGGCAGGTGTCTGGCCGCACAGGGCAGGAGACAATGGGCTGACACTCTGTACCTCAGTGTGTCTCCACGGCTCCTCTGCACTACGCCGCGCTCTGCTCATGTGCATTAGTTCAGGGAGCTTTACTTGGGAAGAGCGCAGCGAACTAGAATGGAAAGCAGAGGGTGGAGGAGGAAGTGTGAGGGAAGGAAACAGAACCCGAGTCATGGGTGGCTTTTGGGATTTGTAGTTTCTTTCCCACTTCCTATACCTGAGTCTGCTGTCATTTTTAGGGCTAATGCCACCAGTGCTTCAAAGGTAGGAGGATTATCCTAGAATGACAAGCGGAACAACATCATCCCTTATGTGGCAGGCTTGCCAGAGAATTCAGACCCAGCCACACTCTAAGACAAAAACTGCCAAACGTAAGCTAAGCAACACCACGTATGTAGTGCAGTGAGGAGCGCTCGAAGCGCTACATTGGAGAAAGCAACAGCCACTCCACAGGTGCATAGAAGAGCTGAACCTCTGCATCAAAGTGTAAACCTTTGCATGCAGTGCTCTTTTCATTTAGTGTGAGAACACAAAGTGACACTGGTTATAAAGAGAATGTGAACGCAAAAGCTGCAACTAAAATGACCATTTGACAATCAATGAGTTATAACATCATATAAATATGAAAGTGTTCACATCATGTCCTGTACTCATAAGGTGCACGAGTCTTCTGCCACCATGACTGTCAGTAATTGTTTTGTTCCCTCCTCTTCCCTTCATGCTTCAGTCTTTAACTACTGTGCAGACAACGGTGGATGTTCTCACCTGTGCCTGCCTCGGCTCGGAGGCTTCACCTGTCGCTGCCCAGACACCAGTGAGGGCCAGTGTGTGGAGAGGAACCTGTGAGCTTGTAGAGCGAGGAGAACGTTCTGACAAAAGCATTTTCTACTTTTCATACTTGAACTCAAGATTTTGACAATCATCTTCAAGTCATATAGCTTTAGGTCCTTGAGAGCTGTTCAGACCTCACTGTATTTCCGATGAAGTGAGACTTCCTGTTACTGATGAGTTCAGACTTGATGTGTGGCCTGTTTGTAAGGCGGCTCTTATTGAGAGACCGAAAGACAAACCAAAACTCACTTTGACTGATCAGGTGATAAATTTGAAAAGGTACTGAACAGTTGTTTATAGTTTATATTTTTTTTATCTATGTTTAACCTCCTTATTGCTTTTTTATGGATATGGTCTAAAAGGGCTTTGTGAGAGAACCAAATATTCTTCTTTATAAAGGGAAAAAGCCTCAGAGGTTTTTGTTCTAGATTTAAAAAAGAAACTTCAAATTGAACACAATGTTGTGTACAGATGACAAATTACAGCTTGATTTCCTGACTTGATTGAAAACTTTGACATGTCTCAGGTTTGAATCTTTCACATTAGTGGTTTTGCTGCATTTACAGATTCCATTCTATAACTTACATATTTCCATATGGAAGCACCAGGGGCATTTCTTCCACTTTCATTTGTGATGACAGCAGTGAACGCCTTACCAATGTGAAATGATGCTATAGCAATCTCATATAATGAAATGTGACTGTTTTGGCATACTCAGTCATTTTAAATGGACCTCTAGCACCATTGTGAGTCTGAGGCTCATGCTGTTGGAACACTTAGTTCTATTCCATTGTTTGTTCTAAAACCTACAGCGTATTTTTATATGAATGTAAATATTTACCAAACTTACAGCTGATCTTTGTTGTTGTTGATGTTTTGTTTCCAATGGTGCTGATGTAAGCCTGGAATCAGCCTGATGATGGTGATCACTGTGAAGGTGTGCAAAGGTCAGGTTCCTGTTGAACTGTAGCTCCTCTTTATGTTTTATCTCTCAGTGATGAGTTCAGAAAAATAAAGAAACAACTGTTCAAACACAAACTGTCATATTTTTGATTGCATCAGATCTCAAGTGGGAAAGACCAAAAGATTTGAATTAAATGGTTTAATCGCACAGGATTAGGAATGGAGCCACTTTGTAAAGCAATACTTTGATTTATTTCTATCAAAAAATCTTTTAATAAACAGAAATTGTAAAACAGAAGAATTAATTTATTTTTGGTCACAGAGGAATAGCGACCAAGATGCGTGGTGAGCCAGAACTTGTTTTGAGCACAATATGTTCTTAAATATTCTTTCATCTGATCAATATAGCGCTAAAATGAGAAACTATCTCAGAGTGATGCTGGAACGTAATTCATGCATTTGTTTCTTCTCATCTGGATTATTGTAATTCCTTCTAAAAGTGTCCTGAAAAGCCTTTAATTTATTTCAAATGTCACAGCAGGAGCGCTGACGGGGACTAGAATGTGAACTCATATGTCCCCATATTAGCGTCTCACTGGCTCCCCGCTAAGACCAGAATTAAATTTGACACATATGTCCTAAATAATCATTCCCCTCATACACACACTGAGTTGCATAGTATGAAAAGTCACCAATACTCTGCTGACTTGATAACGGCAGCGCTCCAAACTTCCTCTGGCATTAAGTGAGGACAAAAAGTGTGCTGGGCGCTTCATGGCATGGCTGAGCGGTTCCTGTAGGTGGCCCAGTACCTTTGTCCACAAAATTAGAAAGTTGCTAAATTAGATTTGCAAGGTTTTTAGTTTTAGATCTAATTTAAAACTTTTATTGTTAAAAATATATAGTTGGGGCTTGTAAAATAGGTAAAAACAGTCAGGTTGAAACAACTGTCAGCTGGCAGTACTCCTCCTCAGCCTCCTGACAGCAGGTTTTTCTTTAGGAGGCACAGAGAAGTGCAGCCATTCAGGAGGAGCTCAGAGTAGAGCCACTGCTCCTTCACGGTGACAGGTTCAGGCATCTGATTAGGACGCCTCCTGGGTGAGGTGTTCCAGGCACGACCTACCAGGAGGAGGCCCCAGGCAGACCCAGGACGCACTGGAGAGATCATATTTCTCAGCTGGCCTGGGAACACCTTGGGGTATGAGTTGGAGGAGGTGGCTGGGGGAGAGAGGTCTGGGCTTCTCTGCTTAGGCTGCTGGCCCCGTGACCCAGCCCTGGATAAGCAGAAGAAAATGGATCAATGGATGACCTTGAGGTCAAGGTCGCCAAGATTCAAACTGAGATTTTTAGGAGATGCATCTATGATGTGAATTTGAAGATCCTAGGTGACATTGTTCTTGAGTTTTGGCGCTCACAAAGTTGAAAGTCGTAGCGGTGACATGACGAGTATGCAGGCAGTTCCTGGAGGATGAGGGAATTTATGCCATTTACTTTCTCAAGTTATTGAGTTCATAAGAGTTTTTAGAAAATATGACCCTTTTTTTCTTTCCCCTGTCAGGCCTGGCATAAATAAATAAAAACAGGAAACTTATAGAGCTACTCTTGTAAAAGCAAATATGTTTGGTACACCAGTGCATTCGGTTATCGTTCTAATTGCCAAAAATACCAGACATGACAGGCCTAAAAAGAAAAAAAAACTGACCTCTGACTTTGACATCAGGGCTCACTGAGATTCCAGCTCATCTGATTTTTAGTAGATGCACCTACGGTGTGGTTCTTATCACATTCACAAAGTTGAAAAATGGCCGCCCACCCAGCGGGGTGACGACCTTTTTAGCCTGGGGGTTAAAAACGATGACAATCATATGCTTTGACCTTTGCACTCATCAGATCTCAGACTTTTGGACCAACATGGGAATATGTAGTAGGCGGTCCAAGACTCCTACGCACTAAGATACTTAATTTTATTTACAAAGCACCACTTATTTTGGTCAAATGTGAGAGATTTTAGAAGAGTCTTCACCCTGTAACTAGCCATTTGTCTTCAACAGAAAGTCAAGTTCTTACCGTTTACACACAAAAGCAGTTCAGACATACTGGACTGAACTGTGGCCAGCACCGGAACACTAGGTCAGGTCAGTTTGGTCGAACAGCCAGTCAGGAAGCAGCAGGGTTCATTTGATCCCATTCTCATTTCTCCATTTAAATGTTCGTTTTAATTGAACTGGTTTTCTATAACACTTTTCTACTTGAGCACTCAAAGCGCTTTATACGGCATACCTCATTCTCCCATTCATATAAGCACTTTTTTTTACACCCAAGTGCACTCTAGCTAACATTCACACTCCAATGAGGGCATCGGAGATACAGGCTGGAGCAGTCAACCTCCCAGTTGCCAGGTGGCATCATCTACAGCCACATTTATACATCCTCAGGTCGTAGTCCCTCCAAGCAGAGATTCAAAGTGAGGTGAGGAGGTGAGCTATCTTTGCTGCAGAGCCTCATGTTGGTTAAATATGACGACTGGGAAAGTCAAAGAAAGTTTGAATATGTAGTTAAATATTTTGACCATAAATGCTTATTTTGCCTCTTTTATACACTGAAGGCACATCAGATCCAACTGTGCATCCACCTCTACAGTTCCTCTGTCCTCCAGATGCACTTCAGAAGATCAGACATCCGTGATAGTGACCTGAGACTGAGATCATGGTGAGCGGCAGGAGGAGATGAGGCAGCACAAATCAGAAAAGCTCTATGATAAAGTTCAAATTTTTCTGCTGCTGAAATCATACTGTGTTGCTCTGTGATGATGAGGCACTAGAAATTAACTGGCCGAACCAAATCCACTGTGAAAGCTGTTGATCTGCTTCCAGTGACCCTGTAAAAAGTAAAAAAGATGATATGCAGTACAAAATGGTCTTTAGTAGGTGGGTTTTAATGCACATTTTCATTTGCTCATAAAAACATACATGATATTTGTTTAGCTGCTCCTCAACAGAGTGAACTGGCTTCTCACTTCCAGAACCAAAACCCAGCGAGTCAAAAATCTGAGCACACAGCAGCTGGGACTCAGTGTAATGATGGAAAGAACCTGAAGATGGCAGAAGAGCAAAACCCAATGAGCTGCTCCCTTTGTACCGCCTATTCAGCCTGGATTGATTTGAATTTAACAAACGAATGACATCGCCACTATTACAAACAGATGTATTATGTTTTAGCAGTTTATCGTGCTGTTTGTACGCCACTTTACTGTGACACTGAAAAAACTGCACCATCAGTCAGAAGATGTTTGGTTTTTCTGTCCATACTGATTTATATTTGGCAGCATGACTGTTTTTGGACTGACCCACCCTTTAATGTGCAAACAACCCAAGGCACACAGAAAAGCTACTGGCTGAGCAGTGAACTGATGACTGACTGTGCTCCACTTTGTGTCATATCTTAACTTACACTACACTCAATTTTTGTTCTCAGATTTTGATTTGCAGGCATTTATTTGTATTCGGTTTTCTAAACTGTCATTTCATCATGTTTCCAGGACGCAACTCAATTTGCACCTCTCCCTGTAACGCTAACCCTCTCTGAGATGCTTGCAGTGAATGTGGGTTGATGTACATGAAGCAAGCGGCCGCAGCGTTCGCATTTCAACATCAGATCTGAGGCGCTGTGAGGAAACTGTACATTTCCTCACAAAAATAATATGTCTGTCAACAAATCTATCAGTATGCAGCCGTGCACAAGCGCAGCTTATGCACTAAATTCTCCGCTCAGTGTGAGTCTGCGTCTCGCTGCAGTGTAGTCACATGACGTTCTATTACACAAGTGTCTGTTCTGTTTTTCCTGTGGGTCTTCAAGTCGTGGTCTGGATCAGGACCAGCGGACCAGCACCTGGTCTCCATCCTCTATGGAGTAAAACTGCAGCGTCTTCAGGTCACTGTCCATCTCAAACTCTGTCCCCACCATCTATAGCAAGAAGAACATCTGATCATCAGACCTTTACTGTCCCCCAGTGCCAGTGAACACAATGCAACTCACATAAATAGCCCAGTGTCTAATTCCATCAAGAAGAGTCAGAATGAATATAAAGCTTATTGTATTTTATCAAGCTCAGCTGAGCTGTCATGGTGCCTGATGCATTGGTCATTGCACAGGCAGACTGTGATTTCAGCAAAGCACCATGAGGAGACGGTCATGTACAGGAATCCTTCTGCATTAATGAGCTATAGACGTGCCTGTAAAACCAGGCCTGCTGACATGCTCCAGCCAGGTTATGAGATGAGATGTGCCTCCAGATGTAATAGCATCACACTTTGTCACAGGCTGTTGTGTATAAAAGGCTCGTTTGAACAGCTTTCCAGGAGAAAAGTGATCCTCAACCTCGCTGCAGCATATCAATTTGTTTTTCTGCTCACAATTATTTGACATTATGCAGATTCTTTACAGATATCAAAATGAAGGTTGTGGTTATTCAGTATTTGCATACTTTGAAGTGAGCAATCTCGAACAACAGGTTGTTTTTACTAGAAGCCCAAATGACAGCTACACTGAACCTGAGGGCCGAAGCGCTTCAAAAAATTAACTTTTTAAATTTTGAGGTGTTTTATAAAAGACTGTTCCAGTCTCTGAAATGCCACGTTCCCTAAAAGGCTGATGTATTTTCTAAGTGCTAACTGGTTCCAGGCTGAGAGGAAACCAATCCCTTTGGCTTTGACGGCCATCCCAAAAACCTGCCAAATCAAATAAACGTCACTCTGCTGTTGTTTCCTAAAATGCCTCATTTCCTGCTGATGACACCATTTCAAAATGACAAAAAGTAGGTTTTGATTTTGAAGTACATCTTTACAGATACCAGCAACATGTATGCTAATCTCAGCATATCTGTGAAGGCCAATATCAGTTGGGCCGCAGTCTTTCATAAAGGTCCAGGAGTCGTACTACGAGCATGTGAGCACGTCCTACCTTGGAGCTGGTGTAAGTGAGCCTCAGATCTGCTGCAGGGACCTTGAGCAGTCTGTACAGAAGTCCTTTCACTTTCTGAACAACCATGGAGGCTGCAGCACAGAAACATACCACACTGTTTATCTCATCTGTTCAACGGAAGATGTAAAAAGCTTCAAAAACAGACGACGCTCTGCTAATCTAATGAGAGAAACATGGTCGAGCCTTCGAGTTTATACCTGGAAGCTTCTTTTCGATTGGCTGGCGGTTAGCATCATTAGGAAACACAAAGGTAATCTCTGCGAGGGAAGACAGTGAAAAATGAAGTATTGACAGAGTGTTACACTTGATCCATGTTTATTCATTATTCAGAGAGCCGACAGAAACAGGCGAGACTTACTTAACAGCTGATTTTTCAGGGCAAACGGCTCCGGCTTCTTTAGCTCGCCTTCCTCTGGAGCACCGTACTCTGAAGAAGAGAAATACAGCATCATCAACATCATCATACAATCTCAAAAGGTACAGAGCAGTTTTTCAGATGGGGGTGAGATGAAATCAGTGATTGAAAACCATGTCACTATAAACAGAGTTCAAGGAAAATCCACTGCGGCTGCCTCAAGTCATAGTTTGACCAGTCAGCTGAGCCGAGTGCGACTTACTCTTGATGAGAGCCTGATAACGAGGGTGCTGGCAGCTGAACTGGGAGCTGAGCTGATTCTGCCCGCCTGCCTTTAGCCACTCCTCTCCAAACATCTTGATATAGTCGAGCTCTGCGCCCCTCCTGTCCTCAGCGTTAATCTGAAGGAAAACACCCGCTTGAACTGAAGCACATCACATAGCAATCATTGTGAGGACAGTCAGTGACATGCTCAAAGTCAGAAGTCAAAGCGGTCTGCACAAAGATGGTACACGCAAGCAAACACATCCAGTTCACCTCACAGCTGTTCAGCACAACCAGCTGTCCCAGTTTGGCAATCAGCATCTGCTTGGCTGTTTCTGGGTTGCCATCGCTGCTCACCAGCCTGTTGCCACGGCAAGAAAACTTAACCAAACTAGGAAGTTTGGCCAGCTCGTCCACCACAAACCACTAAATGAGAAAGATAGCGAGAGAGACATGACTTACTTTACCCTGGCATAGATTCTATTTTAAAGAAATTCTATTCATGATGCTGATCAATAAAATGCCAGCAACAACAGCAGCACTGTCGCAGTATGACTGAGCGTTGGAGATACAATATGGAGAAAGCTTTGGGTTTGGAAAGCCAAGTCAAATCTGACAGATATGAATGCAGTTCCTGGATGATGAAGGAATTGAAACACCCCCCCCATGCTCGCCTGACCTAAATCCAATAGAACACCTCAGGGACATTATGTTTTGGTCCGTCTGATGCCAGCAGACTGCATTTTAGACTGTCCAGGAGCTCAGTGACACCCTGGTCCACATCTAGGAGGAGATCCCCAAGGACGCCATCTGTTATCTCATTAGAAGCCTGGACGTTGTCAAGCATGCTTACGAGCACGTGGGGGGCCGCACAAACTGCCTAGTACCATTTTGAGCTGCTCCAGTGAAATTTCGGCAAAATGTTCCAGCTTGCTGCATCATTTTTTTTTCACTTCGATTCTCGGGAGAGTCTTTGACATGGCATTCACCCTCTTCACCCTGTACACTGCAGACTTCTGCTACAACTCAGAGCTGTGGCACATCCAGAAGTATGCTGATGACACAGCCATTGTGGGGTGTATCAGGGATGACAGAGAGGAGGAGAACAGGGGCCTGGTGAGGGACTTTGCTGTCTGGTGCCACAAGAACCACCTACAGCTCAACACCTCAAAGACCAAGGAGCTGGTCATTGACTTTAGGAAGTCTAGACCAAGGTCACGACCAGTTCAGATCGAGGGAGTTGAGGTAGAGACTGTAGACTCTTATAAATACCTTGGTCTGTGGCTGGACAGCAAGCTGGACTGGACGAGAAACACGGAATATCAGTACAGAAAGGGGCAGAGCA